>CAUYON010194884.1:0-19900 GCA_963573935.1 Arctocebus calabarensis | reverse complement strand
GAAAGCTACAAGCACAGGCTTGGCACCTGTGGCTCAGCGGGCTAAGGCGCCAGCCACGTACACCTGAGCTGGCGGGTTCGAATCCAGCCCGGGCCCGCCAAACAACAATGATGGCTGCAACCAAAAAATGGCCAGGCGTTGCGGCAGGCGCCTGTAGTCCCAGCTACTTGGGAGGCAGAGGCAGGAGATTCGCTTGAACCCAGGAATTGGAGGTTGCTGTGAGCTGTGATGTCACAGCACTCTATCCAGGGTGACAGCTTGAGGCTCTGTCTAAAAAAAAAAAAAAAAAAAAAGAAATATTTCTTCCTTTTTTATTGTTTATAGAATTTCTGGAATTGCTTGTCTTATAAAATCATTGTGGTCTATGAGTTTATGATAGTTTGAACTTTGTTATTTAATTTAATTCATTGCTTAATTACTATTTTCCTATGAATGATTATACTGTGGTTAATATGTTAGTATAGCAGTATTCCCAGATAGTTTTTTGTTTGTTGGGAGGTTGGGCTTTGGGGGAGGCAGAGTTAATACTTTGCATGAAATATCTTATTTTATAACAGTGAAATTGCTTTCTCTTTTGTCTTTTGTCTGATTTTTTTTTGAGGTGAAATTTAAGTTTTTGTGTGAGTAGTACTATTATACCTATTTTGAGTGTCTTGCTTGTACTGTATAACATCATAATCCTACCTTTGTTTAATTCTTAATAAACTGTTCATTTATTTAAAAAAATTTTTTAAAAAGAAATGTTGAATTTTAGAAGTTTTGAAGCAAAGGGAAAATAATTCTGTAGAAAAATAAGGGATCCATGCAGGATATATGAACATTTTTTGGTCACAAATGTCTGTCACTGTTAATTACCTCTATAATTTATTATATTTATGGCTTTCTTATTTCTACTTTTCACATCTTGTGTACAGATTAAATAAATTTTATATTTACCAATTTATATGTTGGAATAACCCCAAACTATTTTCTGAGGAAAATATTGATCTTGTCTTCAGGTAGTCATTCTGATAAATTTTGTAGGGAGTTAAAAAGTAATCTGTTCAGATACAAGTCAATTTATCTTCTTAATTAAAAAAAAAAACTCAGGTCCTTTTAAATCTTACCACCCTTCAAGTTCAACATCAAGGACAATAAATTCTTCCTTAATTAGAAGGAAAAAATGAAAAAATTTGTAGTACAGACACTTGCTAGAAAACATAACCTCAAATTTCCTGCTGCCTAAATCTTAGAATAAGTTTCATAATAGTAATGGAATATTGCCTGCAGGATGTAAAAAGAATAGCCTACAGAATATTTTTAAAACATTAAATTTTATCCCTGGATTAAACTCATTCATGAGAGAAACACAAAACCAAATATTTAAACTACATTGTTTTGCCTCCTGGAATCATTTTTTTCACATTAACAGTATGTCATGCTAACTATGGTATTTTATTGAGGAGCCATTTTGAGGACATTGTCCATTGTATAATATAATTTTTAGCTTTGTACAGACTCTTGGAAGAAATTTCTCTTTGGACATGTATCACAAGAACATATTTATTTCTTCTAAGAAAAAAATAATCTTAGGAAAAAGGGCTCAATCTTACAGATACTCTTCCTCCCTTCCTCCCTCCCTCCCTCCCTGCTTTCCTTCCTTTCTTTGTTCCTTCTTTCCTTTTCTTGACAGGGTCTTACTCTGTCACCTGGGCTAGAATGCAGTGGTGTCATTATATAGCTCACCTCAGGCTTCTGGGCTCCAGTGACCTTTCTGCCTCAGCCTCTTGAGTAGCTGGGAATACAGGCACATACCAAAATGCCCAGCTACTTTTTTCTTTTTCTTTCGTTCTTTTTTTTCTTTTTCTTTTTTTTTTTTTTTTGTGGAGCCAAGGTCTTGCTGTAGTTTAAACTCTTGGTGTTTTTTTATGTTGGTCTCTTTCAGCTGTGTAATCTGCCTCACAGTATCTCTGCAAATAAATGAATTGAATGCCTAGTTAGTCTTCAAAGTGCTTCAGCCTCCCAAAGTACTAGAATTATAGACATGTATTATTGATAATATTATTATTATTTTTTTAGTTACTTTGAAGCTTAAAGCCAAAATTGAATACTGTCTGTGCATATATGGAAATTAATTTTACCTTTACATTATCAAATTTTTTGTTGTAATTTTACTTATGACATGATTATCTGTATTTATTTTCTCCTACCATGCATATTTTGTAAACCACTTTGTACTGAACTTTTACTTTTTTTTCGTGAATTACTAGGAACTCTGTAAGGTATTAAGTATTATGTTAGTAGATGATATGATCAAATTAGAACTTCAGAAAAAAATACTATTGTGATAACAAGAAATATAAGTTGAGCATGAAGGGACTGGAGAAAAAAACTTAACAGAAAATGATGGCAAAGTCTAGCAAATTAAAATAGGAATTCAGTTAGTGAGTGGCAGTGGACCTAGGGCAGAGAAGAACAGAAATTAACAGAAATACTCATGAGACAGAAGTGCATATGGCTTGGTCATCAATTGGATATGTTTCAGATAAACAAGATAAAGGAAGTGAACTCAAAGCCAATGGATGGGTGATTAAAGACATAGAAAGATAAGTAACTGTAGAAAGAATATTTTGAGTTGGGAATTGTCCGAAGTATGTTAGTAAAGATATTCACTGGAAAGTTGTACATAGAGAAAGGGAACTAAGTGGGAAGATATTCTGGAAATATAGAGATATCACCCTATGACTAAGAATTGAGGTCAGGATATCTGATGAGATGGTCTGGGGAGAATTGGAATTTGTAGTGGACAATATCTTGAGGGAAATTGACTTTTAGGATGTTTGCAGATAAAACAGACTTTATAATGTAAATAAAAATGAAAAAAATTCCTAAAGAAGAAAAGAAAGTCTAGAGAAAATCAAGAGTCAAGAAGTAAAGATTGAGCAGTGCCTGTGGCTCAAAGGAATAGGGTGCCAGCCCCATATGCTAGATATAGTGGGTTCAAACCCCACCCCAGCCAAAAACAGCAAAAAAAAAAAAAAAAAAAAAAGGAAGTAAAAGATTTTCAGTATTGTCAGACAGTATACAAAGTTAAAGTAGGAAGGAAGATGGAAGGGGTCTGTTTAGTGATCAGAACACCAAAGACAAACTAGACTAGAATAGGTCTATGAAATTATGAGCAGGAAAGACCAATTACATGAATTTGAAGACTAGGCATTCAGTTCGTTTATTTACAAGTTGATTACAGAAACTGAAAGAGACCAACATAAAAAGAATATTTCTGAACAGTATAATGTAAAAACAGAAACAGAATTCCCCCCCAAATACTGTTGGATCCATTTAGAAATTAAGAAAAAATTAAAACATTAGGTCTTATCTAAGATCCCTTAAAAGGATAATCTTAGGATACCTATTAATTGAATATTATTTATAGTAGCTCAAAGGAGAAAAATCACAATCACTTCAAGTAGTTTCAAGAAGATATCAGAAAAATTCACCATATTTTCTCTCATTAAAATCTCTGGTTAAACCCCATTGAACTTAGGTGATGGATAATTTCTTAACATGAAAAAAAATTTAGCCCCAAAGCCCAATAGTTATGAAGTCAGACATTTAAATTCAAAGACTCATCCTAGAAAAAGCACTACACATCTCATTAGTGAATATCAGTAGGGTCAAATTACTCCCCTTGGTAAGCTATGCACTGATGCCAGTGCCTAGTTCCCCCTTCAAAACACTTTTTCCAGGACAAGTTCATGAACTTATCAGGCCCCAGTGTAATGACAGCTTTGATGATTATTCCAGAAAAGGGGTTCCTATTCTATTAAAAAAAAAAAAAAGAAGAAACATATAAAGGACACCTGCACTTAAATGTTAAGTACAATTCACAAAGAGGTGGAAATAATCCCAGTCCCCACCAATACATGAATAGATTAATAAACTGGTGTATGTGTACTACGCTGTACTAAGCAGCCATAAAAAATGGCAATCTAATATCTTTTCTGATGATTTGGATGCAACTGGAGACCATTCTTCTAAGTAAAACATTACAAGGATGGAGAAACAAACACATGTACTCAATAGCTAAGTGGAACTAATAGATCAATGCTCAAGTGCACATAGGAAAGTAAATCTCAATGAAATGGGTAGGGGGAGTTAAATTCACACCTATTGGGTACAGTACACACTATCTGGATGAAAGGCACACTTATAATTTTGACTCAATCGGTAAAAAAATATAAAGTATGTAAACAAAATGTGTTTCATCATATTCTAAAATTTTAAAAAAGAAAAGGCTGCTTTAGACTTTCTCAGATTTATAGTGCATAAAACAAATCAGGAAAGAGGTCATTTTCCTATTGTATAAATATAGTATGAGTGCCCTGCACATTCTGAGTACAATTTGAATTAAAAGCAACTTTGGCAGACTTCCAAATTTTGAAATGTCATTTCTTTGGTAATTTTCTATAGATTTAGTTTCCTACTCAATAAATAAGAATCTAAGATAAGATTGTCAGTTTAATGCAACACTTGCAGCATAAAAATATAGGCATCACAAAGGAAACATCATTTTAGAAGGTATAATAGAAGAGCTATTTTGAATTATCTGGTCAAATGATTTTTGTAAAATAAATGAAAAAAGTGAGGCACAGATAAAATGCACAAATTAAGAAAGCAACAGTTGTTTGAATGGATTGAAATGTGACTTGTCATGGCTATTGATATATGGCTATGTAAAAATACATTGACTTCCTGGCAAATATAGCATGAAATAATTCAATTCACCCACTATTTATTGTGTACTTGACAAGTACCAGACATAATAGCAGGGCTACAAAGATAAGGTCCAGTCTCTATTCAAAGAGAAAATTCACATTCTAATTACACAACTAATTATATATAACATGAAGTGTTGTTTATTTATAATTAATAAAGCAGTTTTGAATTTCCCATAGAACATCTCCTTTGATACCTTAGTTCTACAAATCTATGCCATCATATTTCATTGTGTGTAGATAATACTTCAGTTAGTAATTTACTAAGTGGAAATTATATATTTGTATTTGCCAAGACAGACAATTGTCAGTAAGATACAATTAGGCACCACTGGCAGTTTTTATACAATCATAGTTTATTGGAAGTTTAGAGGCAGCAGTGATATCTTCCATTAATATCTAACATTAATATCTAGCCTTTGAGATCAGTCAAACCAAGAGCACATTTCCCCATGCTCATTTGAAATTGTTGACCTGAGAATTTAGTCAAAATGGTTCACTGATCCATTAGTATTGGTTGAACTAGTGCATAACATATTAATGCTTTCAATTCAGATCTTAACCAATGAGTATTTGCCAAATTCACATTTGTCCCGATTGACAACATACCAAAACAGAATCCAAATAGGTCTAGAATAAGAATAAGTACAATTTTTTTTATTCCTAGCATGCATTGCTGGTTCATGAATTCTTTTGGAAAGTTTTGCTCCTATGCATGCTTCTGTTTTCTGCTGTTCTTTACCTGTAGAGTTTGTCTTAATGCAAATTTAATATAAAAGCATATAAAATATTCTCGCATTTTACTGTAATGCTATTTCTCTATTTTCTTATGAGGGTCATTTTCCATGACACAAAATCAAATTACTGGTGCATTTTATATTAAAAACAATTGCTATTTCTCGATGATCCTCTGTAAAGTATAGAGAATAGATAACATTTAATCATAACATCATAATTATTGTGGAATGTGTAGAGAATTTCAAATCAGTAAAAGAAGCCAAATAACATACTTACTAAAGATAGTAATGGGGGGCAAAGATTTGAACATAATATCAGTGATTAGTTTTCATTCTCTTTTCAGGAATCATTTTAAAATATGATATTAATAATAATATGATGTATATCCATGATTCAAATACTGAAAAATGCATTGCTGGATGCTCAGGTATATATTTACAATATTCCTGAATGAGAGTGCATTTCATTCTCTTGCATGATACAGAGAAACTCATGATTCTTAGGTTTTATTCATGATGGTGAATTTTTAATAATGATATAAACCTGTGTTTTCACTTCAGCTGGATAAATTTCCTTGAGCATATTAGTGTATTTATAAATAATAGTATCTTTCTCACTTTATCCTAACTTATAACTATTTATAAAATTAGTTCTATTATACTCCTTGCATCCATACCCAAGTATGTAAACTGTTCATGATTGAACTACCTACATAAATTGAACATACCTGACCAATAAGGCATATTGTACACTGGACAAGTGCCAGGCCCAAGGACAGGGCTACAAAGATGAGACAAAGAAGGTGAATGTCTCTTAAATTTTTCTTCATTAATTTCTCTCTTTTGCCCCTTTATTTTTTACATTTTACACTTTTGTTTACTCTACACTAGCAAACTGTGGCCACCTAAGTGTTCTGAAAGAGTTGAGAAGACAGACTTTATACCTAAAGCCAAACTTCTTGGTCTGTTCATCAACAATTTACATAATTACAATAGCTCATATTTTTAAGTCTGAGTACAATTGAATAGCCAAATATAAATACTAAAAATAATAAATGTAGTAGACTGAATCTGGTCATCATCATCTTCCCTTTAGATTTTTTAACGAGTCTTGGCACATTGCAACAATGGTGCAGAAGTATCACTTCCTGAATTAATTTTGGCATAAGCTTTTTCTTCCAATATGTAAAATGTTTAATACACACATTGAAATGGATGATTATTTTCTTTGCCTGTTGAATGACTTTTGTAATGATAACCATGTGTATTTGTTTTCTATACACCTACATAGTTATAAACTGGGTGACTCATATATGAGGGTCACCATCCTATTTTATTAGGTGATATTTATTAGGGTGGAGGCATCTCCTTCCCAGTTTAAGTCTTCACTCAAATTTAATGATCAGTTTTGTAAAAAACCAAATTTAACTCCTGAAAATAAAAGATATGAAGCGTAATTTAGTCAAACATTCCTCCTTTCAGTTTGCTACCTGAGATACATGCCAGTGCCATGCTCACAGGTCCAGGCACCAGAATTATTAATTGGGTCATCACAGGAAAAAAAATTAAACATTTACAGAAATGGATGTCAGGAGTCAGAATAGGTGATGATTGGTTCTAATCCTACAGGTTAAGAGAGAGGTTAAAATTCCCAGAATTAAAAGTGTAGCTTGATCATTCCAGCAATCACTGCTGTTTCCAAAAGCTAAAAATGTAAGCGATTTCATAGTCAGCTGTGTATATAAGTCTGTGCGTCATCGGGAAGCTGTGTGAGAGATGGTCTTACTTATGTATGTTTGGATCTCTATAAACACATTTTTGTTCTTAGTCTTTCTTTTGTATGAATGATGTATTTTGAAGATGTTAGTGTATAACAGAATTGATGTTTGTTTTCTGCTTGATTTTAAACAGAGAAAATAAAAGGGGTTATAGCTCCAAAAAAAAAAAAAAAAAGTTTGAGAATGCATCCTAGAAAAAGTGGTGCATAGCTCACTGTTGACTAGCTCATTACTGAGTATCACTGCAGTCACCTTCAAAGTACTCCCCTTGGCCATCTGGTGACAGTAGTCACCGGAAATAGAAACATCAAGGGAAGAGGGTAGAGGAAAGATTTTTAGTTATGTGAAAGAAATGAGGGAACTTTATGATTTTTTTTGCCAGGCCCAATGGCTCACACCTGTAATCCCAGCACTCTGGGAGGCTGAGGTAAGTGGATTGCTTGAGCTCAGTAGTTTGAGACCAGTCTGAGCAAGAGCAAGATCCTGTTTCTATTAAAAATAGAAAAACTAACCAGGCATTGCAATAGACACCTGTAGTCCCAGCTACTTAGAAGGCTGAGGTAAGAGGATTGTTCAAACCCAAGAGATTGAGGTTGCTGTGAGCTATGATGCCACAGCACTCTATCCAGGGCAATGGTTCTCAACCATCATAATGCTGCAGCCCTTTAATATATAGTTCCTATGGGTCATGACCCAGAGGTTGAGAACTGCTGACCTAGGGTAACATAGTAAAAAATAACTTTACAATTTTTTAACTTACTAATAAACATTGATTAGAACAATATCTATTCTTACCGAGATGCTTACATTTGACGTTAGAAATTTTGATGTCAATTTCTAACTTTGTGCTCATTTTTATAAAATAGCAGAACCCCCCATTTTTAGTTGTCTCACATTTTTCTACATATGAAAGATTTTAATCTTTCACATTGTACTTCATTTCCTTTATAATGTCTAACAATTCCATTATCCAGTATAAACTGTTTGTTATCAAATTGGACTTTGAGAATTATACTAAATAACTCTTTAGTTGTCTATATTGATAAATTCAAATGTTGACAATTAAAATAAGAGCAAACTATGATTTTAGTTGTTACCAGTGAGTCATGCTTTCTTTCAGCAAATGTGAAATGACCATCATGGGATACATGGCCCTGGGCTAGATAAACTGATAAGAGCTAAGGCCATCAACATTCCATCTGTGGCTAGCTGAACCCTGGCCTGTTTTTATATAGGATACATAAAATCATTGCTTAGTGATTTAATGAGTCAGACCCTAAATCACTGCCTATATGTCAAAGCCTGCCTTCATGGTTGACTAGGAGGCCATTTGCAGGCCAGTCTATCTCTTTTGGTTGTGTTGATGAACAACTTAGATACAATTCATTGCTTAGCCGCTGCGTGTTATGACAAAAATAAAATTTAAAAGTCTCAAAGATTGAATCAGAACATTATGTGTTAGCTTTACTGGGAAATACTTTATTTTATATACAACTTACAGTGCATAATTTCTCTTTCCTTCCCAAATTCTTGAAGCTAAAACAAAGTATATTTGTAAAAAATTGTTTAAGATAATTTTGTAGTAAATATTTTTACTAGGGTTTTCCTTATATGAATACACTAAAACAATGTAATAGCAGACCACTTTTTAAAATATAAGAAGAAAGTAGCGTTCTGTGTGTGTTTGATAAATATATTCACATATTTTGAAGACTTGTCTTTTATTCATATGAATTGTAACTAGAAGTGATTTCTAGATATTCTTAATTCTTTAACAATATAGAGATAAATTTATTTTAATTGTCACATGTTAGGTACTTCAAGGGAAAATAGATAACATGTATCAGTTAGTAAGGTTGACTATGAAATTCTTAAGCTTTTCTCAAGACTGACACTCTGTACATTATTATTCAAAACAAAAAAAATACCAAAAAGCATATAAATGTCACAATAATAAATATCTCTTTTATGAAAGAATTAGAATCCTAACCATGGAGAAGACACATGTGCCAAGAGTCCAGGGCTGTCCTTATATAATATAACTTGAAAATAGTGCCAATAATCTTGTAACAAGTTTTATAAGAATCTCTTGTTGGAACATGGGGATTATAAGAGTTCTTACCATGCAAGTAAAGATGTTGACCAGATGTTTTAATTTTTGGTAATGTAGACATTTCAAGATTCCTATGGTAGTCAATCTTATGTAGCTATTAGGAGGTACTGCTATCTGTATGTGGGAAACCTAAGGTGGGTCAGGAACTTAAGAAAAGCGCATTGGAGTATTGCACAATTCATTCACGGATAAAGGAGAAATGGTTTTTATGACAAGATGGAGCCTGGGATATATAAAACCTATTTAATTTTTTTTAAAAAAAGAACAGATATTTGGCTCAAAAACTTTAAAATAAATCTATATTAAGCTACATCTGAATAGTAAACCAACGAAAGAAAACTTATGCTTACAAATTGGAAAGCCCCATTTGTATGTACAAATAAATACAGAATGACTTCAGGTTGAAACTTGCAAATGTAATGGAGACATATAATGTTTATCCATAGGTTGTTCTCTCTTCTTTCCCCTGATATATGGAAAAATTAGCTTTCTCAGCCACTTTTGTAGATGGGTAGAATTATAATTAGTTCTGAGTAACAGTTGGTTCATGGCTAGAAATGTATTAAACCAAGGCTATTGTACTTAACTGTCTCCTAATTCATTCTCTCTTTACCACCAGGATTGAGTAACATAATACTGAAGTAGAGCCTCTGTCTTCTTGTAATATTAAGTGGCCATGATAATCTAAGTTCCCTCACTGGCCCATGTTAGACATCCATCATGAGAAATAAAAATATAACCTTGATATTTTAATCTATTAAGATTTGTTGATTTTTTGTTAGTGCAGCAAACCATGACCTGTCCTGCCTGACCCAGCAAACTGAATTGTGTAGAGTTCTGCTAATTCTGAAATAACAATGTGAATATGTTGAGGAAAGAAGATAAAAGATTCTTATCCTTTAGAAATATTCTTCTATAATTTTTTTTTTTTTTTTTTTTTGTATAGACAGAGTCTCAATTTACCGCCCTGGGTAGAGTGCCGTGGTGTCACACTACTCACAGCAACCTCCAGCTCTTGGGCTTAAGCGATTCTCCTGCCTCAGCCTCCCTAGTAGCTGGGACTACAGATGCCCGCCACAGCGCCCGGCCATTTTTTTGTTTTGCAGTTCGGCCGAGGCCGGGCTTGAACCCGCCACCTTCGGTATATGGGGCCGGCGCCCTACTCGCTGAGCCACAGGAGCCGCCCATTCTTCTATAATTTTGATTGACTAAAAGAAAATGTTAATATACTGTATATCTAAATGCTGAATAGTAAAACCAAAACACAGATGTTGATGAGTTACTACTAAATTAGTAATTTAATGTTAAACATTCCCATATTTACTCTTGGTAAGACCATACAGTATACTTCCCCTTATTGCTGTTTAATAGAATTGACATTCACAAATGAGTAACTAAAAATGATTCTTCCAAATTAGGTGAAACTGTCAAGTCTATACTCACTGGCCTCTGGAGGATAGGATGTTAAGAATTGTTTCAGAAGTAACATTACCAGTCATGCGAGAAATAATGACTATAAAAGGAATGCAGATACTTTAGATAGCTTCTGATTACTAAATCTCATAACATAGAAAACTCTAAAGCTGTGGTCCGCACCCACTGGGCCATGTTAGGACCGGGTTGCAGAGCAACCTGGCTCTGCCTTCTGTCTCAACCCCCAAATCCTCCACTCTGTCTCAGTCCATGGAAAAATTATCTTCCATGAAACTGGTCCCTGGTGCCAAAAAAGATTAGGGTCCACACTCCAAAGAATTTATCATTTTTAAGTGTTATTGCCTACAGATCTTAATGAAGTTTTATTTTTAAAACTGTTGATTTTATTAATTTATATTCTTTTTTAAACAAAGACTCACAAATGATGCTTACTTGATGACCACATTCCACATATTTCAAAAAATTTGAATTTAAATGAGAATGTTTATTAAAAGATAAGTATTCTTTTATATTTAGGTTCACATGTGAAATAATCACATGTAAAACCAACAAAGTCCAAGGGAATTGACTCGGTATGAAGTTTCTCTAATTTAATACTGTCTGTGGTTTAAGTCCTTGTTGATAGTTATCTTCCAATAGTCTATTAGTACCCTTGACAAGATTTGCAAATGGATTTTGTAATTTAGGCCTGTGTTTCAGAAATGGCATATTTAGCGAATCAGAAATGGCATATTTAGCAAAGAAATGAAGTGTTTAAGATTACTGTGTGTTGCTCAGCACCTGTAGCTCAGCAGCTAGGGCGCCAGCTACATACACCAGAGCTGGCAGGTTCCAATCTAGCCTGGGCCAGACAACAATGACAACTACAACCAAAAAACAACTGGGCCTTGTGGTGGGTGCCTATAGTCCCAGCTACTTGGGAAGCTGAGGAAAGAGAATCACTTAAGTCCAAGACTTAGTGGTTGCTGTGATGCCACACCACTCTACACAGGGTGACATAGTGAGACTCTGTCTCAAAAAAAAAAAAAAAAAAGAGAGAAGACGATTACTGTGTGCTTCTCCTCCAATTTAGGGAATGTTCAAAGTTTTAGTTTAGAGGAAGACTCAGGCATTAACAAAAAGATATTTTCTTTCCATTTGAATACTGGTTAAATTATATAGCTTTATTCAAATGAAACGATGAGCCTGAAAACTCAGATCTTTTATTCCTCTTCTTTTGCAAACCACAGAACTAATATTCATCCACTGGTACATTTGTTCATCCGCTTATCTCTTCACGCAGGCAAGTATCACCTCAGTATGTAATATATCACCTAGTCCACTTGATACAAGGTGGTACAAGGTGATGCTGGGAAAAAATGCAGCTCCTGATTTAAAGGAACTCAAATTTGGGGGAGTCTGCATATCAAGTGGTAAATTTCAACATGGTCGAGAGCAACTCTGTAGTCACATGGACTTGTTTGGGATTAAATCTCTCTTTGATTTGTCAATTACCCTTTACAAGAATCTGGGAGAAAATTTCCTTCTCAATGACATGTAGATTTCATTAGAGTGTGTCGTTTAGATTAATAGACAATGTTGATTTATTTATGAGAATTATCACACACATGAATTTAGTATATGATAATTATCAGAGTGGTTCTTTTTTAATAGTGAGAATTGTTGCCAAAGAAGGGCTGAGCAGGAGCAGTTATTTAGCCTGATCCTTGGGAAAGGCATTGGCTAAGTGTATACAGAAACCAACCATTGGGTCAAAGCTTGAAACACATGGAGAACTGAGATGGGTAAGCCATGAAGAGAAGCCGGAAGGAATGGTGCTCATGAGGGTTGGGAAAAGGAAGCCTGCCAGGTGTTTAATGAGCTGGAAGTGGTGGTGTGTTTAGTACGGAAGGTGTTCTTGGGAAATTAGTGGGAGATGCGACTGGAGAAATGGTAAGGAGTTTATATTTCATTCCAAGTGATTTATAATTTTTTCTGAAGCTGAGAGCTACTCAGCTACTTGTATATATGCAAGATATATTCAAGAGTAGAATTGTGACTCACCAGGTGAGGACAGAGGGAGGACTCCAGCAGCAGTCATTGGTCCCTAGTGTGGGCAAACAGGAACACAAATTCAAAAACAAGAGAGCTAAATGTAAGAGTCAAATATTTTAAATAGTTTAGAATTTGAATCACTTTGTGTCACACCTACCACAGATCCCTCCTTTATCCTCATTCCAGCTTATTCTAGCTGGGCCTCACTTTGGATACCTGTCTGTAAATAGAATTGTGCTTTTCACCACAAGGCCTTTGTCACCATCAAAGTACGTGTAGAAATAGGTGTACTCTGAAGACCCCAGGTTTCACAAAGGATAAAAACATGGTGGGGTGATTTAAATATTTGGTCCTGAGCTTGTCTTTGTGATCTCTAAAATATTTTCCTTACCATGGATGCGTGTGTGTCAATATTGGAAGTAAAACAAAATATTAGATGTATCTGTGAAGATGGTGTTGAACACACATGAGAAGCTATGAGAGAAAGAACCGAAAGTGCTTTGGGAATGAAAGGGGGTGTGTGCAGAGATGAGAAATGGCTCTCTCCCGTGAATCCGGAAGGTGCCCTCCTATGGCTGTTCCTCTCTGGAGATTTTGATGGCTCCATCTATCGTCCCAGTAACCTTTGTTGCTGCAGAGTGATCCCTTTCCATGGTGACTTCCTTTTTCATGTGGAAAGCTTATCCCCCTCAGAGATGAATGGGCAGTGACATCTCTTCCCAAATGGAAGTGTGGAGCTCAGTGTGAACAGCTGTTGGAAAAATTGTGGGTGAAAATTTTGCTCTGTAGAAAACAACCTTGATGAACGTACATGGTCACATTGCTTTCAGGACTAATGCCCATCTGTTAGACTGGCTGAGTGCCTGGCCACTTGTTGGTCAAATGTTAGGACAAAGAATGTCTCAACAAGTTCCAGCTCCTTTCCTGAAACAGCACTGCCCTTTGGATGTGGGCCGCTCCTTACCAAGGCTGAGCTGAAAATGGTAGGGTGAGATTTAAATCACTCTTCTTATAAGCTTGTCCAAAAAAAAGCCAAAATTATATGGAAGGCCAGAATATTTTAAGTTTTTCAGTCTGTTGTTGGTTTGTGTTTTTTCTGTTTATTCCACTTTTCCATAGAATAGCATGCCACAATCACATGCATGGAGTCATGGCAGGTTGATGTTTATTTGGTTTTCATAAAGAATCATTTCATTTCTATTCCCCCTTCTGTGCTAAGAAAATCAGATAAAATATAGTATAAGAGTATAAAAGCTTTTCCTTATTTTAATTTTTTTTTGCCTCCTTATTCCTTTTTTTCTCTTTCTTCCTATTCTGACTCTCTAATTTACTCTTTTATAATGCCATAGTAGTTTATTTTTTCCTATCCATGCTACTGGGTTTAGCCATTCTTTGTAGGTCCCCGACCTCTTTTAGTTTGCTCTCAAGTCTGAAATCTCTCCAGTGTCTTCCTCTAATTATTTCCTTCTTTCTTGATTCAGCTTTCCACTTTGCCCTGTCAGTGATCCCTGTTCATCTTCTAGAAGTTTGAATTCCTCACATTCTTGGTCCTTTTTAGAGCAGCACCTTTGTAATTGATCACTTATTGCTAACTCAGAGAGCAACCATGGTGTATCACCCCCTAATTGTTTTCATCTACTCTTCTGATGAGCAGTTTTCCATTTGACATTCAGTAGAGAGAATAGAGCTCAAAGGGAGTATAACTCTTAGCAGGTAATTATTTGCAGGACATAGAAATGCATTAATGTTCTTTTCATAAACACTGTATCTGAGAGTTTGGTCTATGTAAATCGCTGTCATCTCAGGGCTCTGAAAATCACAGGGCCCTGAGATAAGGGACGTTCAGGTTTAAGAGATTTGTAACCAGCAAAGTGGGGTGTGACTATAGGGTGATCTCCATTGCTCTTTCTGACCTTCTTCCAGGACAGGGTTCCTTTTTTTCCCTCCAGCTGACAACTAGACTGACCAAATCAAGAGTATAAGAGTTCTGCGGGGGGATGAGTGAACTTTGAAAGATACACGTCACCTCCCTATCTCACCTTGGGTCTATGGAAGTTTATATAGAATGTATGATTCTTTCTTTGTTTTTAGCGAAGTTTTATACTTTAAAAAATGAGTAGCAAATACTATATTGTATTCAGTGTTTTAATAAAGATTCATTAAGTATACCTATTGTGACAGGTAATGTTCTAGCCATTAGGAAAGGGTGAACAAAATATCAGAGTATATGTGTCAGAAAATGTAGTCAAAGTTACATCATTGTTTAACCAGTACATTAGGTTTAGTAAATCCTTTAATCTCCAAATACTGTGAATGCTATTAGATTCAGAAATAATTAAGCCCTGTTAAGAGTAAAAGCACTTAATTGTTTTGAGCACTGACTGTTCGCTGGGATCTGTGTTAAGTAATTTACAAAATAATCTCAGGTAATGCTGAGAGTAACACAGTGGCAGGTTGCTATTTAAAATGCCATTTTGAAAGAAACTGGAACTCAGAACTTAAAGTTAAGTGGCAAGCTGGGTTTGACAAATCACCTTGACATTGAAGCCAATTGTTAAACTTTTGCTTTGCTAATCTGTGGGGTGTATTTATCTTGTTTCAGTTATTCTGGGTAAAGAAAAATCTTAGTCTGTGCAAATTTGAATATTGAGGTTCAGTTTAAATCATTGCCATTTTAATGTGAAATGATCCCTTGATTACAATGTACAGAATGTTGACTGTTTTAATTCTTAGCTTAGGAATTACTACAGAGCTCTTTCTTCCCATGGCAAGGGCTCTGTCTGAAAAAAAGTACCCTGTGTTATCTCTCTCATCAGCACTCTGTATGCTGTGGCAAAGTTAGGAGCATTTTACACATATTTTAGTGAGAATAATTTGTTCATGAAGACCTGAACTGAGCTGAGTTCTTAGTAGGCAAAATGCTGCAATCTATGATAATTCTTATAAAATAACATTAAGTACTATATTCTGAGATGTTCTTTCTTTTTGTACAGAATATGCTTCTTGTCTAAGTTTCTCCTTTTTCTTTTTTTCTTTTTTTTGAGACAGAGCCTCAAGCTGTCACCCTGGATAGAGTGCTGTGACATCACAGCTTACAGCAACCTCCAATTCCTGGGCTCAAGCAAGTCTCCTGCCTCTGCCTCCAGAGTAGCTGGGACTACAGGCGCCCGCCACAACGCACGGCCATTTTTTGGTTGCAGCCATCATTGTTGTTTGGCGGGCCCAGGCTGGATTCGAACTCACCAACTCAGGTGTACGTGGCTGGCGCCTTAGACCACTGAGCCACAGGCGCTGAGCCAGTTTCTCCTTTTTCATTCTCATTTACATTGCCCATTTGTCTTGCTTCAAAGAAATCAGTGGCTATATATTACTAAAGCAAAAGACTGCTTAACATTCCTAAGATTTCTATATTACATTAGAATTTAAGACATGTTAAACACATTTTTTGTTACATATTACAATTTTTCCATTTGGTTTGGTTTTGTTTCATTGACAATGAGCATACCAACTAGATCAAAAGCAAAAGAAAAAATTCAGATAGTATTATTATTTTGGTACACATAATATAAAATATTTTATGCTCTGTGAAAACTCTTATAGGAGAGAATTTTGCAATAGACATTTTATTCACAGGCATCATTTAACTCATGTCTAAATTAATTTTAATTAAATACAAGTGATATTTATTTATTTTCATCAAATCTTGGTGTCTTGAATTCTTGGAGATAAATTCTGTTTATTTTATTATCCCATACACTCCAATGGAAATAAATATTTTGGGAAGAGAATTATATTGAGGACAGTTAGTTCTGTTTGGAATCATAAACTATGATGAGAAGACTATTGTGTAGGGTGTAAGATGGGGCACTTTGATCCATAAGGCCTAGTCTACAGATAACATTTTATTGATTTCTTATTCATAATGAAGTTATGTAATTTTTACATCAACTGTGTTATAGAAAATGGTAAAACATAAATATTAATACATAGAAAAGCCCAAACTTTCATATTTTTTGAAGTTAGAGTCAAACAGGTCTAAATATTGTTATAGATTAAGAACAGTAACACTTTAGCTAAAATACACAACACAACTCTATATAAATTGTGCTCGAATTTAATGCAAAACAACACCCTTCTCTCTATTATGAGGTCTGAAAAGAGTGGTTACACATAATAATTTCATTTTTATTAAAGAAAACACAACAATTTTCTTAACATAATTGTATAAATATAATAGATGCATGTATAATATGAGCAACATATGTACGTGCAATATATAATCATACATTTCCATATATAATATATGTGTAATATATGTGAAATTATGTTATTTTCATAATATACACCTTTATGTTGATGTGAGTTCATTAGTCTTTGGTAAATTCTAAAAATTATAGTTGCAAAAGCTATTTTCATAATATCTATACTTGTTAAGTAGTATAAAATTTAATATATGATATTAATAGATCTAATTATTTAAATGATATTACTTTAGTCTTCAAATAAAGTAAAACTTTTAAAACAAAACTTTTTAATTTTCATCTCTTCAGACTTAAAGTGCTTATATAGTGGTTTGCTAAATCAGAGAAAGAAGTTAGTTGGTGTGTTTTAAAATTCACCAAACACCAAATGACCACATCCATGTTTTTAGTCTTTAAGAATATTAGACAGTAGTTTGTAAAAAAAAATAAAGCAAAATTCATTTGAGAGAAGGAGTCACTTTGATAATGTGAGGTCATCAAAAAACTTATCTTGAGGAAAAGTGTTGTTGGAGGAGAGGATTGAGCACAGCTATGCAAGGGAGACAGAGGCAAAGGATCAGAGGCAAGAATCATTGCCCCTCGGGGGAGGAGCCAAGATGGCAGCCGAGTAACAGCTTCCTTGGAACTGGGCACGGTGAGACTGGGGAGAGAAGACTTCAGGCATCAGCTTGGCTCCTGTGGCTCAGCGGGCTAAGGCACCAGCCACGTACACTTAAGCTGGCGGGTTCGAATCCAGCCCAGGCCCGCCAAACAACAATGACGGCTGTAACCTAAAAATGGCCGGGCATTGTGGCAGGCGCCTGTAGTCCAAGCTACTTGGGAGGTGGAGACAAGAGACTTGCTTGAGCCCAGGAATTGGAGGTTGCTGTGAGCTGTGATGCCAGCTCCACAGCAACCTCTCTATCCAGGGTGACAGCTTGAGGCTCTGTCTCAAAAAAAAAAAAAGGCTCAGCGCCTGTGGCTCAACGGGCTAAGGCGCCAGCCACGTACACCTGAGCTGGCAGGTTCGAATCCAGCCTGGGCCCGCCAAACAATAATGATGGCTATAACCAAAAAAAAAAAAAAAAAAAGACTTCAGGCATCTCTGGGTGGCGAGATCTGCCCAGAAACATCCCTTTGGGGACACAGGGAGACAGCGTGAGACTTCTGGACCCCCTGAGGAAGGCAAAAGCAGTGGAGATCTGGCAAGTGGTTGCATGTGTTCGTTTGGTCTAATCTTGCCAGCAGCTGTAGCTACAGCAACAGTGAGACTGCAAAATGGAAAGGCCTTACCTGTGAGCTGTTTGGGTTTCTTTTGTACTTGGCACTCAGTTGAACTGCCTTCAGAGAACTGGGCAAGAGTGTGGAGGTCTTCGAGGGTTGTCTGGGGCTCCAGACTGAGCCAGCAAGCCAGACGGAGCTACCAGTGTTTGGTTGTGAGCTGTGTGGAGCCATCGTAGAACTGCCCCGACAAGCTCCACCCTCAGGGTTGAAGAACAAGCATCAGGTGGGAGTGAGTAATCTAGTGACTGAGCAGCCTAAAGGTGGGGACTGAGATGCCTTGCAGCCTTAGCCCTCAGGGGCATAGGGTGAGACCAGTTTTGGCACACTGGGTAAGTGGCTAGCCACTTAAGGAGTGATCCCAGCGACAAGCGCTTTCCTGGGAAAGCTTCTGCTCTGCCCAAGTTAGCAATTTAAAGTGTATTCTAAGCAGGCCGAGGAGGATTTAAGCTCTCTACCCTGTGGGGTTTGAGAAATCATTAGAGGCCTCCAGTCTCCGTTTTGTTCAGCCATATCAACATTGCAATTAACATATCATACACCAGAAGATCACCTCTTGCCCAGACATTATCAGCAAGATATATATACTGCTTTGTTTCTTGATTTTGTTTTGTTTTGTGGTTTTTTGTTGTTGTTTGTTTGTTTTTGTTATTGTTGTTTTATTTTTAATTTCAACACCTTCCTCAAAGATTTTTCTTTTCTTTTTTTTATTGCTTCATTTTTCTAGTTTAAATATAATTTTTCATTGTTGCCTTTTTCAACAATTAGACTTCAATTTTGTTAGTGCTTCTACCCATAGTAATTGTTTTTTTCCCCAATCTTATCCTGTAAAGTGTTTGGTTTGCTTGTTTTGATTTGATTTATTGCATTTTTGTCTTCCCTCTCTACTTGGTGGAGGTGAGGTACTGTGTCCAAACAGGCTGGCAAAGAGCCGCTGACCTAATCACCCAACCAGGCACCCCCAGAGGTTGGAGGCTCTTAAGGTTGGGTCAAAGTACCCTACTGTACACCTATATTGCTTCCGTCCCCCTCTTTCTGTGCCTTTCTACTTTTGGTCAATAGTTGCTTCTACTCACCCCTTCTTCTTCCTCCTTTTTCTTTTCTTCTCTTTTCTTTCTTTCTTTTTTTTTTTTTGTTTTCTATCCCTTTCCTTCTTTTTTCCCTTCTTGCTTTTCAATCTTCTCATCCTCTGGTCCTGTACCAAAAGGATTCATTGAAACCCTAGTCCAGAAGCATGGCAATCTAAAGAGCAGGAGGAAATGAAAGGAAAATTAGGACAAGGAAACAGATAAAAGCAATCATGAGGAAGAACCAGAACTTGATTTTCATGCCAGAAAACTCCTGGCATCATGAAAAAACAGTCCAGAGCAACCCCCCCTAGGGCCTGTGAGGTAGATACTATAGAGGATTCCACCTATAAGGAAATGTTAGAAATGTCAGAAAGGGAATTTAGAATACAGATGATGAAAACAATCAAGGAAATGAAGGAAGAAATGAAGGAAAATGCTGATAAAGTGGAAAAAGAAAT
>CAUYON010194882.1:0-12130 GCA_963573935.1 Arctocebus calabarensis | reverse complement strand
ACAAGAACAATTAAGAAAATAGACATACATGGCACATTTCTTAAACTGGTAGATACCATCTATGACAAACACATAGTTGATATTATACTGAATGGAATAAAACTGAAAGCTTTTTCTTTCTTTCTTTTTTTTTTTTTTTTTGAGGCAGAGCCTCGAGCTGTCACCCTGGATAGAGTGCTGTGGCATCATAGCTCACAGCAACCTCTAATTCCTGGGCTCAAGCGAGTCTCTTGCCTCCGCCTCCCAAGTAGCTGGGACTACAGGCACCCGGCACAATGCCCGGCCATTTTCTTTGGTTGCAGCCGTCATTGTTGTTTGGTGGGCCCGGGCTGGACTCGAACCCACCAGCTCAGGTGTACATGGCTGGCACCTTAGCCTGTTGAGCCACAGACGCCGAGCCAACTGAAAGCTTTTTCACGTAGAACCAGAACCAGACAAAGCTGTCCACTATCACTACTACTCTTCAACATAGTTCTGGAAGTTCTAGCCAATGCGATCAGGCAAGAGAAAGGGATATTAAGGGCATCCAAGTGGGGACAGAGGAGGCAAACTCATGTTGTTTGCTGATGATATATTCTTATACTTAGAAAACCCCAGAGACTCAACCACTAGACTCCTGGAAGTGATCCAGAAACATAGTAATGTCTTGGGTATAAAATTAATGCCCACAAATCAATAGCCTTTGTGTGCCAGTAACGGTCAAGTTAAGAAGTAAATCAAGAACACAATTCCCTTCACAGTAGCTTCAAAGAAAATGAAATTCCTTGGAATATAGCTAACAAAGAGAATTATGAAACCCTAAGAAATAGCAGAAGACATTAACAAATAGAAGAATATACCATGCTCTTGGCTGGGAAGAATCAATTTTTAAAATGTCTACACTACCCAAAGCAATGTGAAAATTAAATACAATCCCTATTGAAATACCAACATCATACTTTGAAAAACTTGAAAAAATAGTTCTTTATTTTGTGTAAAACCAGAAAACCCCCATATAGCCAAGGCAATTCTTAGTAATAAAAACAAAGCTGGAGACATCACTTTAGCATATTTCAGGTTATATTACAAGTTCACAGTTATCAAAACCACATGGAATTGGCACAAAAATAGAGACATAGACATATGGAACCAAATAGAAAACCTAAAGATGAAACTAGCTTCTTATTGCCATCTGATTTTTGATCAGCCAAAAAAAAAAAACAAAAAAAAAAACAAAAAAAACAAAAAAACAGTGACAGTGGGGAAAAAAACCCTCATTCAATAAATGGTGCTGGGAAAACTAGATAATCACATGTAAAAGACTGAAACTGGACCCACACATTTCACCACATATAAAAACTGACTCACAATGAGTAAAAGATTTAAATCTAAGATGTGAAAGAATGAAAATCATAGAAGAAAGCCTGGGAAAAACTCTTGATAATATCAGCGTGGGGAAAGATTTCTAAAGAAGACTCCATTAGGAATTGCAACAACAACAAAAATAAATAAATAAGCTTGTTAAGATAAAAAGCTTCTGCACAGCTAAGGACACAACAATTAAAGCAAACAGACAACCTTCAGAATGGGAAAAGATGTTTGCATGTTACAAATCTGACAAAGAGTTGATAATTAGAATATACAGAGAACTCAAATTAATCAACAAAAAAAGAGTGAACAACCCCATTTATCACTTGTCAAGAGACATGTACAGAATCTTCTCTAAAGAAGACAGAAGAATGGCCAAAAAGCATATGAAAAAATGCTCATTGTCCCTAATCATCAGAGAAATGCAAGTCAAAACCACCCTGAGGTATTACCTAACCCCAGTAGGAATAGTCCATCACATATCACAAAGTCCCAAATGCAGATGCCAGTGTGGATGTGGAAAGAAGAAAACATTTTTACACTGTTGGTGGGACTGCAAACTAATACCGCCTCTTTGGAACAAAGTATGGAGAATCCTCAAAGAATTCAAAATAGACTTTCCATTTTATTCCACATCCTATTAGTAGGTATCTACCCAGAAGAAAAAAAATAATTTTATAATAAGGACATCTACACTAGATTGTTTATTGCAGCTCAATTTACAATCACCAAGATGTGGAAACAACCCAAGTGCCCAACAACTCATGAATGGATTAACAAACTGTGGTATATGTATACTATGAAATATTATTTAGCCATAAAAATGACGAAGGTTTTACATCTTTTTATTAACCTAAATAGAGTAGAAGAACATTCTCTTTAGTAAAGTATCACAAGAATGGAAAAGGATGTATCCACAAACATTGTAAGTTAATTGCTTGTACCCTCATATTAATGTGAAATAAAAAAAATAAAAAATAAACCTTGCTACGATACCTGCCTTTATCATTTAAGAAATGTTCCTCTATACCTATTTTCTTAAGAGTTATGATCAAGAAAGGATGCTGGATATAATCAAAAGCTTTTTCTGCATCAATTGAGAGAATCATATAGTCTTCATTTTTAAATTTTTTATGTGATGTATTATATTTATGGATTTACATATATTGAACCATCCTTGGAACCCTGGGATGAAATATACCTGGTTGTGATGTATAATTTGTTTGATGTGTTGTTAGATTCTGTTTGCTTGGATCTTATTGAATATTTTTGCATCAATATTCATTAGAGATATTGGTCTATAATTTTCTTTTCTTGTTGGGTCTTTCCTTGGTTTGGTTATTAGGGTGATATTTGCTTCATAGACTGTGTTGGAAAGTATTCCTTCTTTTTCTATGTTTTGGAAAAGGTTAAGTAATATAGGTACTAGTTCCTCTTTAAAGGTTTGGTAGAATTCTGATGTGAAACCATCTGGTCTTGGACTTTTCTTTTGGGGGAGATTTCTTATAGTTGATGCTATTTCAGAACTTGTTTTTAGGCTTGTTCAACATTTCCACTTCTTTCTGGCTAAGTCTAGGAGGGTGGCATGTTTCCAAGTATTGATCTATTTCCTTCAGATTTTCATACTTCTGAGAATAGAGTTTTATGTATAGGATTTGTTGAATTTCTGAGGAGTCTATTGTTATTTGGCCTTTATCATTTCTGATTGATGAAATTACAGATTTTACTCTTCTACTTCTGGTTAGGTTAGCCAAAGGTTTATCTATTTTATTGACCTTTTCAAAAAACCAACTTTGTGATTGGTTGATCTGTTGTATGATTCTTTTGTTTTCAATTTCATTTAGTTCTGCTCTAATTTTAGTTATTTCTTTCCTTATGCTGGGTTTAGGGTTGGAATGTTCTTCCTTTTCCAGTTGCTTGAGATGTCCCTTTAAGTTGTTGACTTCCTCTCTTTATGTTCTTTTGAGGAAGCTTACAGTGCTATAAATGTCCTTCTTAGGACTGCTTTTGCGGTATCCCAGAGATTCTGATAATTCATGTCTTCATTGTTGTTTTCTTCCAAAAATTTGGTAATTTCCTTCTTAATCTCATCTATGACCCAGCTACTCTTCAGCATAAGGTTAGTTTCCACGTTTTTATATGAGTATGCAGATTCCCGTTGTTACTGAGTTCAACTTTTATTCCATGATGGTCCAAGAAGATGCAAGGAATAATTTCTATTCTTTTAAATTTGCTGAGGTTAGATGGTGACCTAAGATGTGATCAATTTTGTAGTATGTTCCATGGGCTGATGAGAAGAATGTGTATTCAGTTTTGCTAGGGTGAAATGTTCTGTAGATGTCTGTTAGATCCAACTGTTGAATGGTTAAGTTTAAGTCTAAAATTTCTTTGCTTAGCTTCTTTTTGGAGGATCTATCCAACACTGCCAAAGGAGTGTTAAAATCTCTGACTATTATGGTACTGGAGGAAATCAAGTTGCTGATGTCTGTTAGAGTCTGTCTTATAAATTGAGGTGCATTCTGGTTGGGTGCATAAATATTTATAATTGAAATCTAATCATGTTGAGTGTTGCCCTTAACAAATCTGAAGTGACCATCATTATCTTTCCTTATTTTTGTTGGTTTAAAATCTATTATATCTGCGAATAAAATTGCAACACCTGCTTTTTTTTGATTTCCATTTGCCTGAATTATAGATGACCATCCCTTCACCCAGAGTCTATGTTTATCTATTAAGGTAAGGTAAGATTCTTGAATTCAGCAGATGTCTGGCCTGACTTTTTGTATCCAGTCAGCCAATTGGTCCCTCTGTAGAGGGCAATTTAAGCCATTCATATTAACTGAGAGATTGATAAGCCAGATGGTATTTTGGGTATCGAGTTTTTCAAAAGTCCAGTGGACATTTTTAATCCTTTTGCCACTGTGGAAATTGGAATTTGATCAAAAGTTTCTGAGTGAGTTTACTTTGGTGGTGGAGGATTGTGCTGTTTCTTACGGAGGATACACCTGAGAATATCCTAGAGAGCTGGTTTAGTTATGGCAAATTTCTTCAGCATGTGAATGTCATTAAAGTATTTAATTTCTCCATCATAGATGAAACTCAGTTTAGCTGGATACAGGATTCTGGTTTGAAAGTTATTTTGTTTAAGGAGATTAAAGGTCGATGACCACCCTCTTCTAGCTTGAAAGGTTTCATCAGAGAGATCTGCAGTCATTTTAATGTTCTTCCCCTTGTAGGTTATGGTTTTCTTCTGTCTGACTGCTTGTAGAATTTTCTCCTTTGTATTAACTCTGGCGAAGCTAATTATAATGTGTCTATGAGAATTTTTATTTGGGTTGAGTCATGCCGGTGTTCTGAAACTGTCTGCTATCTGAATTTCAGAATCTCTTGGCATGTCTGGAAAATTCTCTTTGATTATTTCAAGAAGTAAAGCATCTGTATCCTTTGCAGCAACCTCATCACCTTCAGGTATTCCTATAAGGCCAATATTAGATCTCTTCAAATTATCCCAGAACTTTCTGAAAGAATGAT
This sequence comes from Arctocebus calabarensis, assembly GCA_963573935.1. Lineage (NCBI taxonomy): Eukaryota > Metazoa > Chordata > Mammalia > Primates > Lorisidae > Arctocebus > Arctocebus calabarensis. The sequence continues at coordinate 7,252 of CAUYON010194882.1, read as the reverse complement.
CTGTTTTTGTTCTCTACTTTTTTTCCTCTTTGAGTGTTTGGGAGCGTTCAAAAGCTTTGTCTTCAATTTCAGAGATCCTTTCTTCTGACTGCTCCATTCTGTTACTGAAGGATTCTATTATGTTTCTTAGATCTTTGAAGGCTGCAAGTTCTTGCCTCGATGTGTCAAAATCTTTGGTGATTTTGTCTTTGAATTTGTTGAATTCTTGGGACATCTTTTGAATTACTCCTTGAATTTCTAATGCCATCTTTACCTCCCTTCTGTTGATCCTATTTGCTATCCAAATTCTGAACTTGATTTCTGACATCTCAGCCATTTGTTTATGAATGGGATCTTGTGCTATGTCTGCCATATCATTCCTTGGGGGAGCTGATCTACTTTCATTATTCATATTGCCAGAGTCGGTCTGCTGATTCTGCATCATGATTATTTTTCACCTTTGGCTAGATGGACAGGTAAGGTGGAATTGGATTGGGAGTTCCTGGAGTTGTGGTTAACCTGCCCTTTGTCAAGGATCTGGGACTGATGACTGCAGCTTTTTCCCCTATAGCTTTGCAAAGGACCCATACAGTATTATAGTCTGAGGCTAAGGAAACCTGCTTGGTGTGGTGGTGTTAGGTGGCTCTGTCTTGTATTCAGCTTGTCCAATCCTAGTGGATCAGTGACTCTGATGAAGTCTTAGCTGTGGAGAAATACAAGCAATTAAGACACCCCAACCCCATGGACAACAACTGGAAGAGGAATGTGAAAATCAAGTCTTCCTATTATCACACAATCAGGGTACTATCCAAGAGGGTCCTTGGGTGATTGGCCCAGGTTAGGAGTTCCAAACCAATTGACCTAGTCAGTATGAACTCTCAAGTGGGAGAGTTTGAAATGTCTCCAGCAACTAGATGGTGGTGATCTACTGGCTGCTCAAATTTGGTTCACTTTGGTGCTCTGTGGAGTGAGAAAGGCCCACCCAATAGCAGAGTTGAACCAAGGGGCTGTGTCTCTTTCTTCACTTTTATCCTCTTTCATGCCCAGACACTGGTGACCCCACAGGGATGATGTCCTTCTCTCTCCAATAAACAGATGCACCCGTCAGAGTCAAAGGAAGGTCAATGCCCCTGCAGCCTGGCCACTATCCTCTGCCACCAGCCAGCTGGGGGAGCCGAGGCCTGCCTGTCTTGGGTACTCAATAGCCACTGGTGAGTGTTCCACTTGCATTCAGTATAATTCTGAGGGTAACAAGTCAGCAAATGTTTTTTTCCCTCAGCCACCACGTCTTTGCCCCTGCCTCTCTGCAGCACTGTGATCCCTATAGAGTGAGATCTAGTTTCATCTGGCAGTCCTCAGAGTTAGGGAGGTGTCTGTCTGAGATTAGATCCCGGTGGGATCACTCTATTATTGCTGGATCTTTGTGGGACGTGACCCTGTGCAGCTCCCAGGCAACTGCCACAGCCAGAGTTCTGGCTATAGGAGCAGCTCTGGGAGCACAGGGCACACAGATCCAGCAGCAGGGTGGGGGGCACTGCACATGGTTCTGGCATTGCCTGGCACCCATGACTTCTGCAAGGAGAGCGCTCAGCTCATGACTCTGGCCCAGCAGGTGGGAGCAGCCCTGAGGCTCCTGCAGGGCTGAGTGTGGGGAGTGGGGCACAGGACCCATGGCTCTAGCAGGGCAGGAGGCGAGGATCTGGCTGGGCGGGGCCAGGGCACTTGGTCCAGCAGGGTGGGGAGCACTGCTCATGGGCCTCCTCTGCAGTCTCTGTAGGGGTTAGGCTTCTGGTTTGTTAGGCAAGGGGGGGAAGGGTAGACTGGAAGTTCAGAATGGCAGAGAAAATGTTAGTTCAATTTTTCTTCCTGGCAAGAGAGTGCTTAGGGTCACAATAGGGTCCCTCTGGGGAAGTAGACCCCACTTCCTACAGCTCTCACCTGTGGGGTGAGACAGGAGGTCCTCAGTTCACTGCTCACCTATAGAAAACCTATAGGAGCAAACAAAGAGAAAAGAAAAACAAAAACAAAACTTTCTTGGGGGAGGGGATTCATTCCTTTGGGATGAATTTTGTACCTGAAGTTTGCTTTCTTGGAGTTGCAGCTTGCCTCAGCACAGGTGACTTGCCGTTATCACTCTTCTCTCTTGGCTCGGCTCCCAGTCTTCAGCTTAATTGGGTACTTTCTGGACATAATCCTTCCCTCTGGATGGGAGCTTCTGTCCGAGGCTGGCTCCAGTTGGCCATCTTGCCCCTCCCCTTGTTCATTTTTCTATTGAGGTATTGATAGTTTAAAAATATTCCTACCCAGGTTTTTGACATCCATTCTTTCAAAAGGTGGCGTCTAATTCCCTCCCCTTCAATGAGGGTCAGACTTTGTAATTGACTTCTGATAGTATAGGACATGGCAGAGGTGATGATAAGTGGCTTCCAACTGTAGGTCATTAGAGACATTACAGTGTCCATTCTCTGAGATAGTTTGTTCTAGGGGAAGACAACTGCCATGTTGTGAGGATATTTCAAGCCTCCTTGAACTAAGGAGAAGAACTAAGAACCACAAAGAGAAGAACTGAAGCCTCCTATCAAAGCAGTATTAGCTTTGTGACCAAGGTTGTTGCTCTGGCTTATATGGGAGACCTGAGCCAGAACCACACAGTTAAGATCTGCCCAGATCTTTGACTCTTAGTATTGTGTGAGATAATACATATTTGTTGTTGTTTTTAAGCTGCTATATTTGGAGGTAATCTGTCATGTAGCCAATAGATAACTAATACAGAGTATGTGTCTTTTCCTTATTGATTTGTAAGGGCTTTTTATTTACTAAGAATATCAATTACTGTAGGCATTTGTTGCAAATATCTCTTGAGATTTTCCCTGAATCTGCATTGAATTTATAATTATTTTGGGGAAAAGTAACATCTCAACTTTTTATTTGAAGAGAAGAGTATTGTTTCTTCTTCTCCTGGAACATAAATTTAAATAGATTTAAATCTTCTGTGTGCTATAGTAAATCTGGTCATTTTATTTGTTCAGGTTTTGACCCCTCCCTCATTTTTCCTTATGTTTATTCTTGGAATAACATTTTTAGTTGATATTGTAAATAAGATCTATTTTTAATTTATATTTTCTTTATTGATGTTAAAACTACTTTAACAGTAACTAAAAATTGATGAAGTCAACAAGTGATGTATCAATTCTCAATCTACCTGGGTTGAATTTTTTCAGTTTTGGTGGCCGTGTCTTTAGAATGGTGGTAATGATAGTGCATCAGATAATCTATGTACAGGATTGAGTATGGTGCCTGGTACATGGTGAGCATGTCATAAATATTTGTTGCAATTGTTTTCATTCATAATCGAAGGAAATAAAAGCAAACATTACTTATACTGACTCCCTTGACTCTAAGTAACCAAACTGTACATTAAGAGTGTGTGTGTGCAACGTATATAATGAATTATTTTACTAGTTCTGACAAGGCTCCAGGCTGCCCTCTTTCATAGCAGTGACATTTGACTGCCTTTCAAATGTGTCAAGCCCTTGGATTCAAAATCCATGTAGGTTGTGCAAATTAGTTTTATTTCATATCATACATGCATGGAGTTATCACCTCTTGACTTCAACATTCAAATTTATGTGAAAATCATGCAAATGATTTTTCCCTGAATCAACTAGAGCCATGGGTTTCTGAGGTCCCCACTGCCCTGCCCTCCAAGCTCTGTGTGTCCCGGTTCCTTGATCTTATCCCTTTGAGAGACAGCACAGAGCCCTCCCACTGTCCTCCCTACTACTCTGAGTGCTCCCTGAGGGGAGGACTGTTGCACTCAGGTAGCTTAGCAAATATGTACAACATGATCACAGACACATCTTTTCCTGTTTCCTCAGAGTTTAGCTAAGACCCCAAAGGTGGAGAACAAAATTTTGTTTGCCAAGTACTCTACATTCTATAGCAAGAGGTTAGACCTACACTGCCCAACACTATAGCTACCAGCCACCACATAGCTACCCAGCACTGAAATGTGGCTTGTCTGAACTGAGATGCACTGTAAATAGGAAATACAAATTTGATTTCAAAGACTTAGTATGGAAGAAATAAATGTAAAATATTTCATTAGTAAATTTTTATTTTATTTTATTTTTTTATTGAATCACAGCTGTGTACATTAGTTCAATCATGGGGTACAGTGTACAGGCTTCATATACAATCTGAGATATTTTCATCCGCGTGAATGTCATTAGTAAATTTTTATATTGATTACACGTTGAAAGGATAGCATCTTAGATATACTGAGTTAAATTAAATAAAATTAATTTCGCCTTAAAAAAAACCTCTTTTAATGTGGCCACTAGAAAATGTAAACTTTCACATAAGGCTCACATTGTATTTCTTGCAGACAGCACTGGGCTCAAACCCAGTAGGGTTTATGTAGGACTTAGCAAAGAGGGGGCCAAATGGGGAGGGGACTGGCAGTTCTGGAGTTGGTAGAGAAAGTGGCCTATGATTCCTATAAATCTGGAGATCCAGACAGGGCCCCCACTGAAAGAGAAGAGTTAGATGGGGGCTCTTTGAGAGGGTCCCATGAGAGACCACTGTCTTGGGGGAGGGCTGACTGCTCCCCATGTGGGTAGGTCCCCAGGAACTGCTCACTAGCAGGGGAGTTGGAAGTATGAGCAAAGAGGAGGCATTATCCACACTAGAGGTCTGTGGGAGAGGGACCCCCCAGGGAAGATGAAAGTAGCCCCATCTCCAATGTTTACAGGATAAAGGCCCAGGCTGGAGGAGCAGCTTTGTCCAGACAGCACAATGACAAATGGCAGCTCCAGCTTCTCTGCCTTTAACCTGTACTCCCTGCCTCTACCTCCAGGCTCCAGGTGCACTCAGTGGGTCAAACATGGGGTGGGGCATGCAGAAGCCCCCAAAGACCCTACAACTGTGATACTTCCTTTGTAGGAACGGGTGGGATATTTGCTCTCCCTTGGCGGGTGTGTGGTGGACTTGACAATGTACCAGGAGAGTGTGACTTCAGACGCCATGGCGTGGCAGCCTGTTGCTTCTTACTAGCCCATGCTGTGGGTTAGTGGCTGATGTTTTCTGGCTTCTGGTGGCGGCAAACACTTCAAACCCTTTTTAGCATATTCACCCTGTTTGTAGATACCGATGTACCAATGTCACCATCTTGAGGGGGCATCTGGAAGGAAGGATGTGGAGAATGGGATGTGTTCTAGTCAGCTTTGCTATAACAGAGCTATATAACAAACTCTCCCCAAACTTAGTGGTTGGCAACAGCAAACCCTTGTCTGGCTCAGGAACCTTCAGTGAGTGTGGTGCAGATCCCACAGGCCACACCTAGTCGAGTAGCACAGGGGCCACTCCAGGTGACAGTTGGACCTGTACTCCTCCTGGGCCTTCTCCTCCAGCCGGGGCAAACCATACAGCTTAAGCCTCTGCTCTTGTCACTTCTGCTAACCTTCCCTTCCCTTCTGCAAAGCAAGTCATGTGACCAAGCCCAGGACTAGGGGGGCAGGGAAGCCCACTCTGCCCACACTCTGTACACAATGGGAGGAAGAGGAAATGAACAACCAAATTGTCGTAGGCCACAACTCAGAGAAAAGCTTTACAAGTTAGAGGGTAGGGATTAACATTAACAAATGTCTTCATCAGGGAATAACAGCTTCCAAAGGTGTCCATGCCCTAACCCCTGAATCGGTGAATGTGCCACTTAACAGGCAGAGGGACTTTGTAGATGTGATCAAGGATCTCGAGATGGGGAGGGGACTCTGGCTTGCCGGGTGGGCCTGATAGATGCATAAGGGCTCTTATGAGAGGGAGATGGTGAGTCTGAAGGAGGAAGGCCATGTGATGGTGGCAGCAGAGGAAGCAGAGCTAGACAGGGGGGTCCTGCCACTGGCTTGGAGATGAGGAAGCGGGGGGGCATGAGCTGAGGAACATTACCAGACTTTTGAAGCTGGCAAGGTAAGGAAGCAGATTCTTTCCTGGAGCCTCCAGAAGGAACTGCACATACCTTGATTTTAGCCCAGGACATTCAACATCCAGCTTCTGACCTCACTGCACTACTAAGAGAATAAATTTGTCTTTTTTATACCACTAAGTTTGTGGTAATTTGTTATAGCAGCAACAGGAACCTGATATAGAAACATTTGTATTTTGGCAGATTTTTACATTTTGATGGTGTGTTTGGGGGTGTGTTCAGAGTGAAGGGCGTGGCATTTTCGCCTATGTCACACCACACAGGGGTACTGTCCAGCTTCCATCTGTCCTGCCTCCCCTGCTCCACACTAGCAATAATGTGGGCTCTCAGGGAATGTAGCTAAGCAGCTTCCCTCTGTTGATGATGGGAGACCGGTTATATTTTGGCTTCTCATTGGTGGGATGAGCTTAAAACCTGTGAGCTTATGAATTCTACTAGTATTCATAATCTACCAGTTGTATCCACCCCTGGGGGTGATGCTCTATACACCAGATCTCTTTTGTGGGGGAATCTGGATAAAACAAGGGGATTGTTTGGAACTGTGACTCAAGAGCTGTTCTCCTGAGGAAGGGTGTCCAGTTCACCACCACCACATACACGAAGGAATTATAACTTGATCCAAGACATTAAGGGGTCTTTGAACTCCATCATTCCTTCCTCCACGTATGATATGACCTACTTTTTTTTTTTTTTTTTAACTCACTAACTGGTAACTGGGAAAGATGAATTGGAGTAGGCCAAGCCAACCAAAAGGGAGCCTGGTACATTAATGTAGTGAGGAGGCTATTAGAACTTTAACGGGGACAGTGGCAATCAGGAGAAAATTTGGAGTAGAATGGTCAGGGCCAAATGAGTTTGATTAGGGACCTGCTGAGTTTGAGGTGTGTGTTGGGTACTGCCTAGCTCTCTCCTTCAAGATTAAGGACTCATTCCCCTGGCTGGCCTGCATGTAGGTTGATAATGTCTCAGACCCGTATCCTCTTCTGGGCCTTGCCCTTGGCCAAAAGAAGCTGCTTTAGGATATATACCCAATAAAGGAATTATAGGATCGAATGGCAGATCTATTTTTAGATCTCTAAGTATTCTCCAAATATCTTTCCAAAAGGAATGTACTAGTTTGCATTTAGAAGTGTTCCCCTTTCTCCACATCCACGCCAACATCTCTGGTTTTGGGATTTTGTTATGTGGGCTAATCTTACTGGGGTTAGATGATATCTCAAAGTAGTTTTGATTTGCATTTCTCTGATCATTAAGGATAATGAGCATTTCTTCATGTGTCTGTAGGCCGTG
>CAUYON010194879.1:0-38299 GCA_963573935.1 Arctocebus calabarensis | reverse complement strand
GCTTAGGCAATTCTCTTGCCTTAGTCTCCCAAGTAGCTGGGACTACAGGTGCCTGCCATGACGCCCGGCTATTTTTTGTTGCAGTTTGGCTGGTACAGGGTGTGAACCCACCACCCTTGGTATATGGGGCCGGCGCCCTACACGCTGAGCCACAGGCGCTGCCCCCTCCAGTATAATTCTTAATGTGAAAGTAGTGTTATCTGAACATGGAGGAATGTTTGTTGCCTGGTTTACATACATTAGGAGCTGTAATTGCCATCCCAAGTAGGGTTGGGCTTGAAGCTGCTCACTATTTACCCACCTGGAGAGTAGCAGTGACTAGGGCTCTGTCTCAGTCCCATGCTTCAAGGGGGAATTAATGAAGGGCTACACAGGGGAATTTTAGTGATAGACTTGAGAGAACATGTTCTTGTTAGCTGTGCTTTCCAAAGAAATGGGGTGAGGGGTGTGATAAACCTTCATTATTTTAGGATAAGAAATCTGCATAATATATAAATATATGTCAATTCTATTTGTAGTTAAATTTTCCATTAGTTTTGGTTGTATTTGATTGGTAATATTTCAACTTGACTTCTCTGAACTAAGGATCATCAAAGTCAATAATACCAATAACTTTCCTATGCTCATACGTTAGTTTCCATACTGGTCTACCTGATTCACTCTTACCTACTGATAAGCCATTCTTTGCACGACAGCCAGAATGATCTTTGAAAAATCCAAGTCAGGGCGGCACCTGTGGTTCAGTGAGTAGGGTGCAGGCCCTATGTACTGAGGGTGGTGGGTTCAAACCCAGCCCCGCAGAACTGCAACAAAAAAATAGCCGGACGTTGTGGCGAGTGCCTGTAGTGCCAGCTACTTGGGAGGCTGAGGCAAGAGAATCGCTTAAGCCCATGAGCTGTGTGACGCCACGGCACTCTACCGAGGGCAACAAATGAGACTCTGTCTCTACAAAAAACCCCCCCAAAATCCACGTCCAACCTGTCACCCCCTTCTAAGGGCTGTCCATTTACATCATGACTCCTTTCCTGCCTATCTCTTCAGTCTCATCTTTCTTTTTTTTGAGACAGAGCCTCAAGCTGTCACCTTGGATAGAGTGCTCTAGCATCACAGCTCACAGCAACCTCCAATTCCTGGGCTCAAGCGAGTCTCCTGCCTCTGCCTCCCAAGTAGCTAAGACTTCAGGTGCCTGCCACGCCTGGCCATTTTTTGGTTGCAGCTGTCATTGTTGTTTGGCGGGCCAGGCTGGATTTGAACCCACCAGCTCAGGTGTACGTGGCTGGCGCCTTAGCCCATTGAGCCACAGGCGCTGAGCCTTCAGTCTCATCTCTTATCACAGCCTTGGTATACTAAGCTACTAGGGACTCTCCGGCCATAGTGGGCTGTTTTCATTTGTGTAAACGTGCCTCTGCTTATTCTTCATTTGGTGCCTTTTAGCTTTCTTTTTCTTCTGCCTGAAGCTTTCTTTTCATAATTCCATGGCTGGCTTTATCCTTCAGGGCTTAACTAAAGTATTACAGTCTCAAAGGTCTTCCCTGACAGCTCTGTCTAAAGTGATCTTTTACTCATCGTCTCTCCTAATGTCCTCTTTTTTCTTCCCAGGATTTAAATCTATTTTATTATGTATTTATTTAATTTTCTGTCTTTCAGAATAGACTCTCCCCTACCACCACATACAATTTAAACATAAACTTTATAAAGTGAGGGATCTTGTCACTGCCGTTTCTTAGCTGGTATCTTGACCAGGTCCCAAAAGATATTGTCAATTTAGGGGAGGACTGTAAGGAGAGAGGAGGGGAGGCTTGTGGTCAGCTGATTAGCTTTCTTGTCTTCCTGCACCCAGCCCTCAAAAGTTATTTATTTATGTTTGTCCATTAGAGATGTGGTCTCCTACCCCTGGCCTGCAGACTTTTAAGTCCCATGACTTTTAAGAACCAGGCCACACTGCATCAGTATCTGAGCTCTGCTTCCTGTCCATCCCCCACTACCATTTTGTCCAAGGAAAAATTGTCAGCCGTGAAACAGGACCCTGGTGCCAAAAAGGTTGTGGTCATGGCCTGTTAGGAAACTGACTGCACAGCAGGAGGTGATTGACAGGTGAGCCTGTGACGCTTCATCCCCACATCACCACTTGAGCTCTACCCCGATCCCATGTACCCTGCTCTCTCACCTCTGTTCATGGAAAAATTGTCTTCCATGAAACAGGTTCCTGGTGCCAGAAAGGTTGGGGACTGCTGCATTAGAGGATATTTTCAAGTGGAAGATGCACAGGACGGAATTTAAAACAAATGTGGAACATCATAAAGGTTAGATGTAGGTTCATTGTAAGGGAGAGTCTGAAAGAAGCAGGATTTCAAGGGACTTCTGGAAAGGCTGCAGATTCACTTATGGACTTTTTTTTTTTGTCGAGAGAGAGTCTCACTTTGTTGCCCTTGGTAGAATGCTGTGGCGTCACAGCTCACAGCAACCTCCAGCTCTTGGGCTTAGGCGATTCTCTTGCCTCAGCCTCCTGAGAAGCTAGGACCACAGGCGCCCACCACAACACCTGGCTATGTTTTGTTGTAGTTTGGCCTGGGCTGGGTTTGAACCTGCCACCCTCTGTATATGGGGCTGGCTCCCTACTCACTGAGCCACAGGCGCCGCCCACTTACAGACTTTGTTGATGTGCAAATCCAAAAACTCATTTATATAGTTGTAACCCATTTGAAAATATAGCTGCATGTTCTATTTTCTTCATGTAGCATTGCCTGGATATATTTCCAGGCGTGAATATAATTTTCGCATATGTTGCCTTCAGTTAAATCATCAATGGTTGTTCATCTTTTATTTAGTTCCTCTCAATTTCAGGGAATTTGTATTATTTTTAACTTTTCTCTGTTATACAAAGAAAAGGCATAAGCAGATTGCATTATGCATATTTACTCTTCTCCACTTTGAGTTATTCCCATTTGGTATATTTTATAAAATGGAATTATTGAGTCAAACAATAAGAACCATTTTAGAGCTGTTGTTCTTGCCAGATGAGGCAAAATTTGGAGGGCAGAGGTCATGAAACTCTCTAATATTTAAAAGGTTGATTGTGAAGAGTAATTGGACTAATTCTGAAAGGCCCAAATTGGCATCAGTGCCTTGTTGCTTTAGTGAAGTAGATGAGGTTCTATGTAAGGAAGTGTTAAATATTTAGAGTTGCCTGAAAATGGGACAAGCTGTTTCTGTAGGCAGCAAATTCCTCCTCACTGAAAAATTTTAAGCATAATGAGAGTTTTTAAAGAAATTGTTTTATAAACTTTCCAGATTTGTGATCTCTATGTATATTTTCCTAGCCTCAGTTCTTTGCTCCAAAACCAAATTTTGTTAAATGAACATTCATTAAGACATAGCCTGTGTGCCAATTATATCTAATAATGGCCCTGAGCCCTCATTGGCAGACCCCCCAGGAGGCAGGCAATCTGGGAATTGCAACAGTGTGAAGTCACCCACTTCCTCCAATCTTCAGAACTGCCAAGTCGGTGAGTAAAAGTTTGTCTCCAGTTCTTTGACATCTCTTTTTCTATGCTCATTATATTTGTCTCCTTCCAGGTGTTTGCCCATGGTGAACCTACTCATAAGACCCCTTCTATGAAACCCCCTATTATGAAACAGTATCTAAGATATACTGTGCCAGACCTCTAAATGTTCCCAAGCCAAACACAGCACCCAAGTGATTGATTTCATCATTAGGTGATCTTGTTTTGTTTCTGCTGAAGCATATTTGCACTTCAAATGAGAAGTTTGGAACCCCAAAGACTCTACAATTGGTGGAAAATAGCACCCTTACTAACATAACTTCACCTCACCATAAACACCAGTGTGTTTATACGTGCATATACAGACACATATACACACACCCCTCACTTCCAGTCAAACACTCTGATTTATTGATGGGACTGGTCCCTTAATCTGTTTTATTTGTTTGTTTTTAAAGCCACTTTACTTGGTAAAATGTAATCTAAACACTCCAAGTTCAGGGTTGGGTGCCGTGGCTCATGCCTGTAATCCCAGCACTCTGGGAGGCCAAAGCAAATGGATTGCTTGAGCTCATGAGTTCAAGACTAACCTAAAAGAGCAAGACCCCTTCTCTAAAAAAGTACACCGGCCAGCCTTGGTGTATGTGGCCGGTGCCATAACCACTGTGCTACGGGCGCCAAGCCTGAATTTTGCTTTTTCTGGAAGTATATTTTGCTGAAATTCTCTGCCCATGACCACATTCAGGAAAGCCATGTTCCCCTTTCTCATTGCATTTTCTAGAATGCAATGGGAGACCCTCCCCAAGTGAGAAGAATAACCCACTGAAGGCAGTGCAGTGCAGAGGGAGGGGGGTGCTGAAGAGTGGTACAGGTCCAGGTGGCACCACTGCCTTCTGCATTAAGCCTTGGCTACTGCATAAAAGGCCCAGCAAAATCAACAAACATGTGATTTTATGTGTAAAAATATAATCACCAAAGCCTGCTGTGTAAGGTAGATGAAAACATCACAGAAAATGGACTAGTCTTGAAGGGTCAATATGAATTTTTAAAATATTTCTTTGTGCCTTGAAAAGAATATTCAGAGGGCCACTTGCCTTTTAAAATTTATATTCTAGTCCAGGTGTATCGGCTCTCCCAGTACTTTGGGAGGCTGAGAAGGAAGAATTGTGTGAGGCCAGTAGTTTGAGACCCATCTCTATAAGAAATAGAAAAATTAGCTGGACATGGTGGCATGCACCTGTAGTCCTAATTACTCAGGAAACTGAGGCAAGAGGATTATTTCAGCCCAGGAAGATGGGGTTACAGTGATCTATGATCAGGCCACTCACTGCAACCTGGGTGACAGACTAAGACCTGGTTTCTTAAAAAAATAAATGAACGGCTTGGCGCCTGTGGCTCAAGCGGTTAAGGCATCAGCCACGTACACCTGAGCTGGCAGGTTCGAATCCAACCTGGGTCCACCAAACAACAATGACGGCTACAACCAAAAAACGGCCGGGTGTTGTGGTGGGTGCCTGTAGTCCCAGCTACTTGGGAGGTGGAGGCAGGAGAATCGCTTAAGCCCAGGAATTGGAGGTTGCTGTGAGCTGTGATGCCTCAGTACTCTATCTAGGGTGAAAGCTTGAGGCTCTGTCTCACAAAACAATAAAAAATAAATAAATAAATAAACAAAAAATAATTTATATTTCCTAAGTTAAAGTTACAAGCCAGTTCTTTCTTTAACTTTTATGAAGAAATAAATTCTAATAATCACTTTAAAATATATTTGTGTTTTTTTTTTTTTGAGACACAGTCTTACTATGTTGCCCTCAGTGGAGTGCTGTTGTGTCACAGCTCACAGCAACCTCAAACTCTGGAGTTCAAGTGATTCTCTTGCCTCAGTCACCTAATAGCTGGGACTATAGACACCTGCCACAACGCCCAGCTATTTTTTGTTGCGGTTGTCATTGTTGGTTAGCAGGCCCGGGCTGGGTGCAAACCCGACAGCCTTGGTGTATGTGGCTGGTGCCGTAACCACTGTGCTATGGGTGGCAAATCAAAATATTATATTTGTTGATTATTTGGTCCCACTTTAAAAGAGATAATGAAACTCTTTAGATATTAAAATATATATTTTATAAATTTAATATATTCTATGACTTTATAAAGTAAATTGGTTGTCTGAGAAAACCAACAAAACATTCCTGAATGAATTTAACAAAATCTCTTATAAATTTAACAATTTATAAACAGAATGATTCAATTCCTATGTTTTCTTAAACGTTCCGAAAGTAGTTTTAAAGGAAAGTTCTATTTCAAATCATGTACATTTTAAATTAGAATTACCAGTCTAGTATAGATTCCTTGAACATATTAATGTTAACTAAACTTTCGACTCTTTTAAATATTTCTATCCTTAATTCTAAAATTTCTGGACATTAAAATATACTTACCCACTAGGAAATAATTATGTTGTCTCAAATGGCTGGAAAGCCCCTTCCCAGGTGATTTATTTGGAAACATGTTCCCAGGGGCCCCAAAGAGAGTCTACCTATTAGAAATTTGTCCCAAGCCTTTTGGGTAGCTCTTCTCTGGCCCTGGCCGCCCCTGAGCCCTGTTATATGGGTGCTGTGTCATTACTTTCTGAATGGGCCAGTTTTACAGCCCATGACCTCTAGGTTCAAATTACACTCCATCTAATTCTTCAGCCTACACTCGGAAGTCAGAAACTCCTACCTAGGTTTCTATACCACTTGTTTGGATATAATTAGTCTACTTAAGCATTCATTCTATTCTGTATTCTATCCACACTCTTCTCAGCTTCTGGGACCACAACGCTTACGGATATTGCATGGTTGAATTTCTCCTGGTATTGCCTGACTCTAATTACAGACCCGAAATTAGGCCAGAAAGAGACATACAATAGGAAGAGTAACACTAACCAGAAAAAGAGCATTAAAACAGGATGAATGAAGGAAACCTTAGGGGAGATCGGGAAAAAATATTACTGAATATATTTGATTTATTCTTCTCTTCTGTCTCATTGATTGTTAGTTTGATATGTATTATTTAATCTTGCCTCCTAAACAAGTTAGTGAATCCATAATTGCACCAACATAGGTGTGTTTGCCTAACTCCAAATTATAGCTCCCTCAAAGGCCAGAATGTGTGTTAGGAATCCAGTGCTATTTGGAAAAAAGAAAATAAAAGAAAACTCAAGAACTTTTGTGCCAGCTTGGCGCCTGTGGCTCAATGGGCTAAGATGCCAGCCACGTACACCTGAGCTGGTGGGTTCGAATCCAGCCTGGGCCCGCCAAACAACAATGACAGCTGCAACCAAAAAATGGCGGGGCGTTGTGGTGGGCGCCTGTAGCCCCAGCTACTTGGGAGGGGGAGGCAAGAGACTTGCTTAAGCCCAGGAATTGGAGGTTGCTGTGAGCTGTGATGCTACGGCACTCTATCCAGCGTGACAGCTTGAGGCTCTGTCTCAAAACAAACAAACAAAAAAACTTTTTGTGCCCTCTTGAGGCAGTACAGGGATAAAGTGGGTAATTGCTGGAGAAACAAAGTCAGTTGACATGGATGTCTCTTGGATTAGGACCCTGAATGATTAAATGTGATTTTCCATTAACCAAGACTGAGAGATTGCAGTTGGAGGGGCAAGTCTGGAAGACAAATGGATCATGAGGTTAGTTTTGAGTGTTTTGTTTTTTTTTGTAGAGACAGAGTCTCACTTTATTGCTCTTGGTAGAGTGCCATGGTGTCACACAGCTCACAGCAACCATCAACTCCTGGGCTTAGGCGATTCTCTTGCCTCAGCCTCCTGAGTTGCTGGGGCTACAGGCGCCTGTGGTTATTTTTCTGTTTTGCAGTTCGGTTTGAACCCGCCACCTTCGGTATATGGGGCCAGTACCCTACTCGATGAGCCACAGGCGCTGCCCAGTTTTGAGTGTTTTTGAGTGAGATGCCTGTGGGACACAGATGGACCTGGTGACAGTGGGAGATGGACATGTGTGCCTGGACCTTGGGAGATCTGGGTTGAAGGTATGCCCTTGGGGGCAGGTGAGTGGTGGTCAGAGGCATGGAAGTGTATTAAGTCACTCAAGACAAAAAAAGAGAGCTCAGAATAGGATCTTGAGAAGCACTATCATTTCAGGTGCAACCACAGGAAGCAAGTCTGCCCACGACACTGGGAAGAAGCCAGAAAGGTAGAAGAAGGCTGTTTCTCTTTTGCTTCCTTACGTATGTCTTTTCTGGTCACAGGCACAGGGGTGGGAATCAAAGCGGCAGTGATGCGCCGAACATGGTGTGGAGAGCCCTGGATGCTGCGAGGGAAACAGCACTTGGTGTGGGTGTGAGAGGCTGCAGAGAGCTCTGCTTCTAGAAAGCGTGGAAGAGGGGTGGGAGTTGGAATTTCTGGATTCTGTGCTTTCTCTGTCACTTCACATTTCACCAAACATTCTTTTCTTTTCTTTTTTTGAGACAGAGCCTCAAGCTGTCCCCCTGGATAGAGTGCTGTGGTATCACAGCTCACAGCAACCTCCAACCCCTGGGATCAAGCGATTCTCCTGCCTCTGCCTCCCAAGTAGCTGGGACTACAGGCGCCCGCCACAATGCCTGGCTATTTTTTGGTTGCAGCCGTCATTGTTGTTTGGCGGGCCTGGGGCTGAATTCGAACCCGCCAGCTCAGGTGTATGTGACTGGCGCCTTAGCCGCTTGAGCCACAGGCACCAAGCCTCACCAAACATCGTTTCACATAAACTGTTTGGTAAAATCTCCATCCAAATATGAGGAAAAAGCAGAGATGGTAGAGGGAAAAATAAGGGAGCGTCTCATTGTTAAGTGTGAGTATGTGTGTGCATTTTACACACAAGTGCACACGTGTAAATACATGCCCCTGAGTGTGTGGTATGTATATGGTGTGTGTGTATATATGTATGCTTTGCTCTGTCTGAATATCTATCAAGATAAGTACAGAAATTAAGAGGAAGAATTAAGAAAAGTTATAGTACTATGACAGTGATTTTATGGGTTTTATTTTTGCTTTTTTTTCTTTTGCAACAGCCTCTCACTGTGTTGCCAGGCTAGAGTGCTGTGGCCTAGATAACAGCAATCTCAAACCCCTGGGTTAAAGTGATGCTCCTGCCACCAATGTGCCTGGCTAAGTTTTCTATTTTTAGTACAGATGGGGTCTCGCTCTTGGTCAGGGTGATCTTGAACTCCAGAGTTTAAGTGATCCTTCGGCCTTGGCTTCCTAGAGTACTAGAATTACAGGTGTGAGCCACTGCATCTGGCCTATTTTATGTTGATTAAATCTAGTAATAAAAAATTGGGGCTCATATTTTCTATATCTATACGTTCTATTTCATTTTTTTTTTCTGGTCGGAGCCGAGTTTGAACCTGCTGCCCTCGGTATATGGGGCTGGCGCCCTACTCCTTGAGCCACAGGCGCTGCCCTGTTCTATTTCATTTTTTAGCAATCCATCTTATTGATTTTATGAAAGCATCAGTCTATGGCAGATTACACATAAAACTACTTCTTCACTACAGTTAGAGAAGCACTGATGAAAATTATTGGTAGGTAGAGCCTGATTCTGAAATTCCCAAGGGGAAGAGGTTCACTGCACAAAGCTGAGGCTCTTGCTCTGGGTCCTATGGATGATGTGTGAACTCGGGTCTTGAGCACAAGTGGGGGAGGTCAGGCCCCAGCTCTGCCTGGTGAACAGGGGCTCGGTTTGCTCTTCGTCTTCTTTCTCCCTTCCTGTGAGATGGGGTTACCAGACAGCCCTCCTGGGGGTGGATGACAGGATTGAACCCAGCTTCCAAGACTGTACCTGCCCAGGGTGCTGCCCTCCCTCCTGCCTGAGGGAAGGTGAAGCTGATGACTGATGGGCTGAGCAGGTACTGCGGGCCTCTGAATGGGATTTCACTACTTATCCCCAGACAGGAAATCATGCTCCATCAGAAACAACAGTCTTTTATTACAGCAAAATCAGGCACATCCTTTACCAAACACAGGGAACCCAATACAGATTTTCTTTTCTTCCCTATTTATTTTTGACCCAGAGTCTCACTCTGTCACCCTGGGTAGAGTGCTATGGCATCATAGCTCACAGCAATTTCAAACTCTTGGGTTTGAGCAATCCCTTTGTCTCAGCCTCCCAAGTAGCTGGGACTATAGGCATGTGCCACCTTGCCTAGTTTTTCCTTCCATTTTCAGATAATTACCTTCATCTGGGTGAACTGTCCAACTATAGCCCTTCCATGGCTCTGACTTACTTTGCATTTGCAATTTTTTGTTCTTTTTCTCTAAAAGGTTCTCCAAAATTATATACACCAGAAGGCCCACAAAACCTGGATCCGTCCTTGCTGAAATCCTGAGTTCTTGACTCTGGAAGGGCGACACAGTATCAGACATTATGAAAGCAAGGTAAATAGCACTGAAAGGCTAAAGAGATTGTCTGTCCCTTCTTCTCTCATCATTTGGAGCATCCGTAACCCCCATCAGCGAATTAAGAGGATGTGAGGCTGGATGTGTGGGAGTGAAATGGCATTTGAAAAGGGGGTAAGGATTAATAAAAAGCCCAAGGGCAAGGCAGGGTGGGAACCAGACCTTAGACAACATTGTCAAAGTGCACAGGAACCAGTGGGTACCCAAGGTCATCCTCCTGTCATGGAGGGTCCCCGGCCACAATGAAGAATGCACCCAGTCATTTCTCTTTGCACCTGCAGTTTGGGTACGTCTCTGAGGTATACTCACACATGCTCAGGCACATGGGCCCATGGCTGTGGTGGCAGTTTCCATTCTTGCAGGCTATATTGGGGGGTGTCTGGCAGGTGGTGGCCACACTGGAGAAGGATTCGAGCAGGAAGATGTTGCGATCTTAGCAATGTTTTGTGTGCTTGCTGATGTCGCCCATTGCTGAGTTGCTTGCTTGAGGGCGGGGCTGCACATGTTGAATTTGAAACTACTGGGATGAAGTCACGTGCCTGGGCTTGGCACTGCCTGGGATCTCGGCCACCCTCAGCCCCAGCAGCAGGGACTGGAGCTCTATCTTGTCTGGTATCATCTCTCCTAAGAGGGAAAGTGGAACAGAGAGGAGGGTGGGTGGGTGAATAGATCTCATGGGGGAACCCCAAGAAAGGTTGCTACAAGGCAATCTGCAGTCCAGGATATTTAAGAATACCACCACAGTCTTGTTCACTCACAGCACATAGTATGTCCTTTTATGTCTCCAATAAATACATCATTTATCCTTCCCAGTAGTTGTATGTGGTGAGTATGACTATATATATGAGCAAAATGAGATCCAGGAAAGTGAAAGAAATCTTCCCCCTCTTTTTTTTGAGACAGAGTCTTATTATTCTGTTACCCTGGTAGAGTGCCATGGCATCATAGCTCACAGCAACCTCAAACTCCCAGTTTCAGGCGATCCTTTTGCCTCAGCTTCTAGAGGAGCTCGGACTACAGGCATATGCCAGGATGCCCAGCTAGTTTTTCTATTTTTAGTAGCTATGGGGTCTCACTCTTGTTCAGGCTGGTCTGGAATGCCTTAGCTCAAGCAATCTGCCAGTCTGAAATTCCCCCCTCCTTTGTTTATTTTTGAGACAGAGTCTTTGTCACCCTGGTAGAGCGCCCTGGCATCACAGCTCACAGCAGCCTCTAACTCTTGGGCTCAAGTGATTCTCTTGCCTCAGCCTCCCAAGTAGCTGGGACTACAGGTGTCCACCACAATGCCCAGCTATTTTTAGAGATGGAGTCTCGCTCTGGCTCAGGCTGGTCTTGAACCTGTGAGCTCAGACAATCTGCCCAGCTTGGCCTCCCAAAGTGCAGGGATTACAGGCGTGAGCCACCTGAAATACCCCATTTGTAATCAAGGTCTCTCAACTCCCAAAACTCCTATTCTTTTTCCAGACTCTCATGTTTCTTTTTTGGAACTCTGAGAAGGTATCACAAAAAGAAAAACTAAACTTTGCAGACAAATACACCAAGGGTCCATATACCACTCTCCTAGGCTAGCTTACGTGTTCCTGAAAGAGTTGGTATTAAAATTGTGAAGTCAAACAAATTCCTCTCCATTCCATATGCCAGTTTGCCATTGAAGTTGGAAAAAAACTGTCACTTCTGGTAAGGAATTGCTGCTTCAGCTGGCAAAGCAGCACGGGGAGTTGGGCTCTTTCCATGCCTGACATTTTGCCCTGCCAGAGAATGTCTTGGAATGATAGCGGGTCAGAGCTGGAAGAGACCTCAGAGGTCATCCATGGACTCCCTCATTTATAGATGAGCTCAAGTTCCTGAAAGGGCACGTGCCCTTCCTAAGGCTATTGAGCAAGAGGCAGAGCTGAGGCTAAGAGCTTCCTGACTTTCAACCCATCCCTTTGGGCTCCTTCCAACCTGAAAAGGGAAGGAGGACAAGTTCTCACGGAGGCAGAGCATCATGAGTGTGTCTCTGGTTGTGAAAGGTTCAACGTTGCCATAAGTAATTCTCTGCTAACCCTTCTGATAACTTGTAGCAGAAAGTCTCCTCTTAGAGCAAGAAAGTAAAATTTTTCTTTCTTCTTCTTCTTCTTCTTCTTCTTCTTTTTCTTCTTCCTCTTCTTCCTCCTCTTCCTCCTTTTCTTCCTCTTCTTCTTGAAACAGAGCCTCTCACTTTATTACCCTACATAGAATGATATGGCATCACAGCTCACAGCAACCTCAAACTCTTGGGCTTAAGTGATCCTCTTGTCTCAGCCTCCAGAGTAGCTGGGACTACAGGCACTCCCCACGTGCTTGGCTAGTTTTTTTTTTTTTGTCCCTCAATTTTTATTTTTTTATTGTTTCAGGTTCATTGAGGGTACAAAGAATTAGGTTACACACAAAATAAGAGCAAACAATCTCATCTACCACTGGGTGAGGGATATGAACAGAACCTTCTGTGATGAAAACAGATGAATGGCTAATAAATATTTGAAAACATGCTCATCATCCTTGATCACCAGAGAAATGCAAATCAAAACTACCCTGAGATATCATCTAACCCCAGTGAGAATAGCCCACATCACAAAGTCTCAAAGCTGCAGATGCTGGCGTGGATATGGAGAGAAAGAAACACTTTTCCACTTTGGTGGGACTGCAAACCAATACAACTTTTGAAAGGAAGTATGGAGAATCCCCAAAGAATTCAAATTAGACCTTCCATTAGATCCTGCACTCTTATTACTAGTTTTTTCTTTTTTTGAGATAGATTCTTAATTTCTTGCCCCTGGTAGAATGTCGTAGCATCATAGCTCACAGTAACCTCAAACTCTTGGGCTCAAAAGATCCTCTTGCTTCAGCCTCCCACGTAGATGGGACTACAGGCACCCACCACAGCACTGGCTATTTTTTAGAGACAGGGTCTCACTCTTACTGAGGCTGGTCTCGAATTCCTGAGTTCAAGAGATCCCCTGGCCTTGGCCTCCCAAATTGCTGTGATGATAGGTGTGAGCCACCACACCAGCCAATAATCATCCCCTTCCTTCCTTCCTGACAGATTTTTTTTTTTTTTTTTGCAGTTTTTTGGCTGGGGCTGGGTTTGAACCCGCCACCTCCGGCATATGGGGCTGGCACCCTACTCCTTTGAGCCACAGGCGCCCTCCCTTCCTGACAGATTCTTACTCTGTTGCCCTGGTTAGAGTGCCATGGAGTCCTTATATCTCACAGCAACATTATCTCTTAGGTACAAGAGAGCTTCTTGCCTCAGCCTCAAGAGTAGTTGGGATTACAGGTGCCTGTCATGGTGCCTGGCTAGTTTTTCTATTTTTAGTAGAGACAGGGATCTACTTTTGCTGAGGCTGGTTTTGAACTCATGAGCTCAGGGGATCCACTGGCCTGAGCCTCTCAAGAGTGCTAGGATTACAGGTATGAACCATTGCACTGGTTTCTTTCATTCTTTCTAACGTTTGTTCCTCCTTCTCAATAGAGGGGATATAATGGCCTTAGGCTGAGTCTTCAGCTGAAGACAATATCTGGATACAAGTTTTAAAAAATTGGATGACATTGTATTTATTTCTAAATTCTATTTATTAACACTGGTATTCTTTAAAAGATAGCATTACACAGTTTTATTTTCAAATAATTTTTTTAATTAAATGAATAAATATATATTTAGCAAATTATAATACTGATGGTAAGAAGATATTGCAAAAATTGTAAAGGAATTAAACCAATGACTGCAGTTGAGGTAACTTGCTCTGGACTGCCATTTCTCGCATCTGTGTTGGTATTTTGGACCCTACTCAGCATCTCAACCTCTATGTGTGTGACTTTTCTGTCCTTGAGAGAAAATGCTCTCTAAAGTGTCAAAAATCACTGAGTCTCCTACTATCTGCATTTCTCAACATAAGATTTCTGAACATCAGTTTTCTGAGATGTTTGTCTCTCTGCCCCAGGGGGAAGTGTGGCTCACCAATACAATCCACCCTTTCTGCAGTGGGGATCCTTTCATGCACTCCTCCCCACAAAGCAAACAAATTGATTTTTGAACCCAGGAAACATTACGGAGCTAGCAGTTAACTTGGGCAGCGGGGAGTAAATCTCCGTCCCCTCCCCCGCCCCCCAGGAAGTCATTTCTCTCTTGAGGCCCTAATCTAAGCTTCTCCCTTTGGGATGGAAGGATTGCCAAGTGATTATTCATTAACAGTTGCAGACCCAAGCTCCCGGGGTTTGAAATGAGAGGATGGGGATGGCAGCACAAGCCTAGGGTGGCCTACACGTTTCCTGCTGGCCAAGATGATTGACCAGAGACTTTGCAAGCTCTGAATCCAATTAAGTTGCAAGCATGCTTTGCCTCAAGTATGTACTGACCCTGCAGCTGGAGACTTAGGGAAGCCTGGGGAAGGGGTTCCTTTGATTGTGTATTTTGAGCCTAGTAATTCATCATGAGTTTTCCCAATTGCCACAATCTCAGGGCTGTTTTATCCATTAAACACTTGAGGCTTGTTGCCTAGAGCCTGGAAAAATACAAATTAAAAAAAACTGGCTCCAATATAGGAAAAGTCAAATGCAGAATCACATTAAAAATATTTATTGGCTGGATACAGTGGCTCACACTTATAATCCCAGTGCTTTGAGAAGCTGAGGCAGGAGGTTGCTTGAGCCCAGGAGTTTGAGGTTACCATGAGCTATGATTGCACTGCCAGTCCAGCCTGGACCATAGAGCAAGACACTATCTTTAAAAAAATGTCTGTACAGGGCAGGGGCGGTGGCTCACACCTGTGATCATAACACTCTGGGAGGCTGAGGCCAGGGGATCGCCTGAGCTTAAGAGGTTGAGACAGTCTGATCAAGAGGGAGACCCTGTGTCTACTAAAAATAGAAAAACTTTGGCTTGATGCCTGTTGCTCAGTGGTTAGGATGCTGGCCACATACACTGGGGCTGGTTGGTTCGAACCCAGCCCAGGTCTGCCAAACAACAATGACAACTGCAACAACAACAACAAAAATAGCCAGGTGTTGTGGCAGGCGCCTGTAGTCCCAGCTACCAGGGAGGCTTAGGCAAGAAAATCGCTTAAGCCCAAGAGTTTCAGGTTGCTGTGAGCTGTGATGCCACGGCTCTCTACCGAGGACGACATAGTGAG
This sequence comes from Arctocebus calabarensis, assembly GCA_963573935.1. Taxonomy (NCBI): domain Eukaryota; kingdom Metazoa; phylum Chordata; class Mammalia; order Primates; family Lorisidae; genus Arctocebus; species Arctocebus calabarensis. Next base: position 23,216 of record CAUYON010194879.1, on the reverse strand, counting down.
ACTCTGTCTCAAAAAAAATTTAAAAAAGAAAATAGAAAAACTAGCCAGGTGTTGTGGCAGGTGGCTGTACTTCCAGTTACTCAGGAAGCTGATGCAAGAGGATTACTCTAACCTAGGAGTTTGAGGTTGCTGTGAGCTATGCTGTCACAGCACTCTATCCAATGAAGTGAGACTTTTTTACTTACTTGATTTTATTTATTTTGAAATTAGGCATACATAAAAAGTTCATTATAGGGTGGCACCTGTGGCTTAAAGGAGTAGGGTGCCGGCCCCATATACCGGAGGTGGCGGGTTCAAACCAAGCCCCGGCCAAAATCTGCCAAAAAAAGAAAAAAAAGTTCATTATATTGGAAAACAATCTTAGGTTAGATTTCCTTCTTTTCCAGGAATTCCCGAGTATCATGATTGCAGAAGGAACAGTGCCAATCACAACTTACTTGCAGTCAAATAATTTCAAATGTAAAACTGCAAAAATTCTTTCAGATACATTTCTGCAAAAATGATGTTATATGAGGAATATATATTTTACATATTCCATGTGGTTTGGTGAATGTTAAAATGTTTGGCAGTGTGGTGGTATAGAGTGCAATATGAAATAATTTATTAAAAGCGGCCAGGATAACATGGACCATATTACTAAAGGTTCAGGTCCGCATGGGGCTGGACCACAGCAACGGAGGAAAGGGATACTACCAACCACAACTTAATGAACATCTAGTATGTACTTGGTGTAGTGCTAGGTGCTTTGTCAAAAATAATAGCGATCGGCTCGGCACCTGTAGCACGTGGTTACGGTGCCAGCCACATACACTGAGGGTGGCAGGTTCGAACCCAGTCTGCAACAAAAAATAGCTAGGCATTGTGTTGGGCGCCTATAGTCCCAGCTACTTGGGAGGCTGAGGCAAGAGAATCGCTTAAGCCCAAAAGTTGGAGGTTGCTGCGAGCTGTAATGCCATGGCACTCTACTGAGGGCATCATAGTGAGACTCTGTTTCAAAAAAAAAACAAAACAAAAAGCTATCATTTTAAAAGTGCTTCATATGCCAAAACTTTGTGCTTTGTGTATGATTTTATAAATGAAACACTATTATGTGTTCCATGTTATTATTCCCATTTTACGGGAAAGGAAACTGAGGCTCAGTTTTCTGTTAAGACCACAGATTTAGTAAGTGGCAGGGCAAGGCTTAAAAATTAAATCTGGCCAGGTGTGGTGGCTCATGCCTGTAATCTTAGCACTCTGGGAGGTGGAGGCAGGAAGATTGCCTGAGCTGAGGAATCCAAAACTAGCCTGAGTGGGCACCTGTAGTCCCAGCTACTTGGGAGGATGAGACAGGAGGATCGCTGAAGCCTAGGAGTCTGAGGTTGTAGTGAGCTATGATAACACCACTGCATACCAGCTGGGGTGATAGAGCAAGGCTTTGTCTCAAAAAGAAAAAAAAAAAGGTCTGTTTGGCTCCAAAGTTCATGCTATCTGTCCTTGCCACACTGGTTTCTTGTTATTGATTATTACTTTGTGGGCTGAGAGTTATCTTGTGGGCACCAGTTTGGCAGCTGAGCCGGTATTGGCCATGACTGGTCAGTACCTGTGTCCATCAAATCACAAGTTCACAAGTAGAATTCTACTATGTCTCTTGTTTCTTTTCTTCTTTTTCTGCCTCCTCCTCCTCCCCCTTGTTTTCGGGCAGGGTCTCACTCTGTTGCCAGGGCTAGAGTGCTGTGGCTTTACCATAGTTCACTGCAATCTTAGTCTTCTGGACTCAAGCAATCCTCCTGCCTCAGCCTTCCAAGTAGCTGGGACTATAGTAAAGCCACCATGCCTGGCTAAATTTTTTATTGTTTGTAGTGTTGCTCAGGTTGGTCTCAAACTCCTGCCCTCAAGTGATCCTCCTACCTCAGCCTCTCAAAGTGTTTGGATTACAGGTGTGAGCCACAACCCCAGATGTCTACTGTGTTCTTAACACTGAGCCAAACTTGGTATGTGTGTGTGTGTGTGTTTTGTAGAGACAGAGTCTTCACTTTATCACCCTTGGTAAAGTGCTGTGGAGTCGCAGCTCACAGCAACCTCCAACTCCTGGGCTTAGGTGATTCTCTTGCCTCAACCTCCTGAGTAGCTGAGACTACAGGAGCCCAACACAATGCCCGGCTATTTTTTATTTTTTGATGCAGTTTGGCAGGGGCCGGGTTTGAACCCACCACCCTCGGTATATGGGGCCAGCGTTCTACTCACTGGGCCACAGGAGCCGCTCTGGTATGTGTGTGTTTATCAATCTATTGTTGATCAATCTATCTAAAAACTTCTCCTACTTATCTTGCAGCACTTCTATCCTCATGGGATAGAAATATTTACAATTATTTTATAGCGGAGGAAACAGTATCTATGTGTGGAAAGCTGAATCATTTGGTCAAAGGAGCACAGTAGTTGAGTGACAGAACCAATTCATTCTGACCCTCAAGTTTACACTCCAGCTGCTGTGTCAGGCTGCACTGCTACAGAGTCAAATGTAACTTTGCTTCATTTCAGTGCCAATTTTTACTGATTTTGTTCTTCTATGGTGCTTCTGGTCAGTCCCTAGAGTTCAACTTAAATTCCTATTTTGAGATGAATCAGGATGCAAAGTTAAAATAGCATAGTGGTAAGAATACTGAAACAGATATTATTAGCCTCAAATTCCTGTCCCACTTCTGTCACTAATTAGCTGCATGACCTTGTGCAAGGCATTTCACCAAATTTACATGGACCCAGTTTCATACACTACCAAATCTGGAGGGCATTTCAGAGTTCACTTGAATCCAACCTCTTGAGCTGATCAGAGGTAGATTCTTTATAACATTCCCAGCAAATAGTTTTTGGGGTTGAAGTGCCCATTTGCACCATGATATTGCCTCTGTCTATCTGCCTTTGTTCCTGATGCCTGAATTTGTCCTCATGAAGGAGAAGATGTAGTCTTCAGCCCAACTGGAGCTGAGGCATGTGGCTCCCCTTGCATGACCTTTGATTTAGGTCCCCTTGCATGCAGTCTTCAGACCTTCTAGAACTGATAAAAAATCATAGCTTATGTTTACTGAGTGTTTTCTGAGTCCTAGTCACTGTCCCAAGTGACTATTTTCTCATTTTTCAGCATGTAAGGACCTCTCTGCTGCCCTGGCTTCATGACTATCCTCCCTTCCTCACCTAGTTCTTTTTTTAATTTTTATTTATTTATTTATTTGAGATAGAGTCTCCCTTTGTGGTCCTTGGTAGAGTGCTGTGGCGCTATACCTCACAGCAACCTCAAACTCTTGAGCCCAGGCTCAGCGCCGTGGCTCAGTGAGTAGGGCGCCAGCCACATACACCAAGGTTGGCGGGTTCGAGCCCAGCCCAGGCCAGCTAAACAACAATGACAACTGCAACCAAAAAATGGCCAGGCATGTGGCGAGTGCCTATAGTCCCAGCTGCTTGGGAGGCTGAGGCAAGAGAATCACTCAAGAGTTTGAGGTTGCTGTGAGCTGTGATGCCATGGCACTCTACCAAGGGTGACATAATGACACTCTGTCTCCAAAAAAAAAGAGAAAAACTCTTGGGCTCAAGCTATTCTCTTGCCTCAGCCTCTTGAGTAACTGGGACTACAGTCACCCGCCAAAATGCCAGCTACTTTTTTAGAGAAGGGGTCTCACTCTTGCTCAGGCTGGTCTCAAACTCCTGAGCTCAGGCGACTCACCTGCCTAAGCCTCCCAGAGCCAGGATTACAGGTATGACACACTGTACCCAGCTCACCTTGTTCTGGAAGAGAAATACTCATCAGAGATAGAAAGTAATCCACAAAGAGCAAATTAAGGCCTGTATACCCCTACACCCAGGCAGAATGCATGTGTGTCCAGAGCATACAGAAGTCACAAGATAAAAAGCTTTTGACAGGGTGGCGTCTGTGGCTCAGTGAGAAGGGTGCCAGCCCCATATACTGAAGGTGGCGGGTTCAAACAAGGCCTCGGCCGAACTGCAAGACAGAAAAATAGCCGGGTGTTGTGGCTGGTGCCTGTAGTCCCAGCTACTTGGGAGGCTGAGGCAAGAGAATCACCTAAGCCCAGGAGTTGGAAGTTGCCGTTAGCTGTGTGACACCATGGCACTCTACCGAAGGCGATAAAGTAAGACTCTGTCTCTACAAACAAAAAAAACAAAAAACTTTTGACAGAGAGCCTGAGCTCAGGAGTTTGAGACCAACCTGAGCAAGAGCGAGAGACCCTATCTCTACTAAAAATAGAAAAATTAGCAGAGCCTGGTGGTGGGCACCTGTAGTCCCGGCTGCTGAGAGGCTGAGGCAAGAGGATTACTTACGCTCAAGAGTTTGGGGTTGCTGTGAGCTATGGCACTATAGTATTCTACACAGGTGACAGAGTGATACTCCGTCTAAGTAAAAACAAAAAGAGAGAGAGAGATAAAGATCTTCTTTCCAATTTTATTAAAATGATTTTTTTGAGCATAGTGGTAGAATAGTTTCAGACATTACCTTTACAGAAAATAAAATTGTCTGATAGAAAAAATTTTAAATGAATGACATTTTAAAACTAATTTGAAATATTTTCATTTTGAAATAATTTCAAAATTACATAAAAGTTCCAGAAGTAGTACCCAGAGCTCTCCATATGCTTCACCCAGATTTCTCCTCCCCTTTTATTTCTGCTTTTTTTTTTTTTTCGTAGAGACAGAGTCTCACTTTATCGCCCTTTGTCACACAGCTCACAGCAACCTCCAAACTCCTGGGCTGAGGCGATTCTCTTGCCTCAGCCTCCTGAGTAGCTGGGACTACAGGTGCCAGCCACAACGTCTGGCTATTTTTTTTGTTGCAGTTTGGCCGGGATCGGATTTGAACCCGCCACCCTCTCTGTATACGGGGCCGGCGCCCTACTCACTGAGCCACAGGCGCCACCCCCATTCCCCAATTGTTAACATCACTGAGCTATTTGAGAATAAATTACAGATACAATGCCGGTTACTCCCTAATACTTCAGTGGTAGTTACCCAATTACAAATACCCTTGCCTACATAACCGGACTACAGCCATTGAAACCAGGAAATTAACTTTGATCCATGATTACTACAAGTGAAAATTTAAGGTAGCATATAAAACATCCACACATGGCTATTTTACAAATGTTAGTTAAGTGAATGAAGGAGATGCTAGAGAAAGCTCAAGCTCATTGGGCACTATTTTGGGTGTTTTAACTAATTTTCCTCTGCCATCACTAGCACTTCAGGGGAAAGTCTGGGAAGCATTGCTCTGCAAGTTCTAGTTGGTCATTTCTGGATGTGCCAATTTTGAGGGTAAAGAATGGTGATCCTTAGCAAAGATAAATGCTTTGGTATGTGTCAGGCCTACCTGGTCTTTACCAAACAGGATCTCTGTAATGTTTTCACCTTGGTCTGGAACAGCAGATGGGAGGTCAAGGTCTTTTTATTTTTTTATTTTTATTTTTTTTATCACATGTCCTTATTTATGTTTCCAATAGCCAAAGGCATATCCAGGGAGATGCTTCACTAATAGTTTGCCATCGAGTTCTTGGGGACTATATATTTTTTCTCCACCTCATTGATACAATATGAGCATTCAGGTGAATGCCAGAAATGCAAACATGTCAGGATCTTGTGCAGTAAACATTCTTTTTGGATGAATATGCTTTTGTCTCAAAACTGGGAGTTTGCCTATTTGCAGACTGATTTGCCAATTCATGTGTGCTGAATTTGACCTTGAAAAATGTCTGAGATCAATTTAGGACCATTAATTGGAGTGCCAGTTTAGAAACATCAGTGGACTCATTTTTATTTTATTTTATTTTATTTATTTTTTTGAGATACAGTCTCACTCTGTCACCCTGGGTAGAGTGCCCTGGCATCAAACTCTTGGGCTCCAGTGATCCTCCTGCCTCTCCCTCCCTAGTAGCTGGGACTAGGGGTGCCCCCCACAATGCATGGCTAGTTTGTCTATTTTTAGTAGAGATGAAGTCTCACACTTCATCAGGCTGGTCTTAAATTCCCAAGCTCAAGCAATCTACTTGCCTCTGCCTCCAACAATACTAGGATTACAGTTGTGAGGCATCATGCCCAGCCTGGACTCTTTATTTATTTATTTATGTATTTATTTTGAGACAGAGGCTCACTCTATCACCCTGGGTAAAGTACCTTCATGTCATAGCTCACAGCAACCTCAAACTCTTGGGCTCAAGCGATCCTCTTGCCTCAGCCTCCCACATAGCTGGGAATACAAGTGTCTGCCACAATGCCTGACTAGTTTTTCTATTTTTAGGAGAGATGGAATCTCACTCTTGCTCAGGCTAGTCTCAAACTCCTGAGCTCAGGTGATCCACCTGCCTCAGTCTCCCAGAGTGCTAGGATTACAGGTGTGAGCCACCGTGCCCGGCCTCCAGACTCATTTAAAAAAAAAAACAACTGAATTCTTGCCTAAACTAGCCATGTGATTTTGTGCAAAGTGTTGCAGTCTTTTGAGTCTTATTTTTCTCAATTGCAAAATGAAAAAGACAGGTCTAGATGATCTCTGAGATCACAGACAAGGTGTCTTGCAGGATCATAATTTCATGAATAGCTACTGAAAGAGCCCTAAAGCCGTGCAGATGTGCTAAATGCCATGGTGCAAGCAGCAATTTGTACAAATTTACATTAAGGTCAGTTGGTTTTACCTGTATAAAAAGTTTCTATGAAAGGTTGGACAAGGCAGCTCACTCCTGTAATCCTAGCAATCTGAGAGGCCAAGGCAAGTGGATGCCTGAGCTCACAGGTTCAAGACCATACTGAGCAAGATTGAGATCCTGTCTCTAAAAATAGCCAGGCATTGTGGTGGCCCCTGTAGTACCGGCTACTCAGGAGCTGAGGCAAGAGAATCACTTGTGCCCAAGAGTTTGAGGTTGCTGTGAGCTATGACTCCATGGCGCTCTACCAAGGGCGACAAAGTGAGACTATCTCAAAAATAAATAAATAAATAAATACAAATAAATAAATTAAATAAAATAAATAAAAAGTTTCTATGCAAAGGCCATAGAAAGTAATATTTCCCCACTATAACCAGTCCATTGAACGTGAGCGATGGGCATTGGTGGAGGTTTTGAGTAATGGAAGATGAACTAGGAAATGGTGGGAAAAATATAAGAGATTTCCATGAAGGAGATGAAAGGATAACAAGCTTACATACGGACTAGTCTAAGTATCTCCAGAGGGGAAGCTGGAAATGTCATTAGAATCATCAATTGATGTGATAATTAAATGCTTTGGATTTGAGAGGATAGAGAGGGAACACTCTAAAGTTAGTGGTTCTAAATCCTCCACCTTATTTTCATGTCTTGGATTCATGGATTCATGGAGGATAGAGATTAGAAAAAGCTCCCTTAAAAGTAGTCTTAACAGAATTTTTTTTTTTTAGACAGAGTCTCACTATGGTCGCCCTCGCTAAAGTGCGTCACGCTAAAGTGCTGTGGCGTCACAGCTCAGAGCAACCTCCAACTCTTGGGCTTAAGCTATTCTTTTGCCTCAGCCTCCCAAGTAGCTGGGACTACAAGCACCTGCCACAAAGCCTGGTTAGTTTCAGCCTGGATGTATGTGGCTGGCACCCTAACCACTGAGCTGTGAGTGCTGAGCCAGTAAGAGTAATTCTTTTTTCTTTTGCAGTTTTTGGCCGGGGCTGGGTTTGAACCCACCACCTCTGGCATATAGGGCCAGTGCCCTACTCCTTTGAGCCACAGGCACCACCCAAGAGTAATTCTTGATAGATGTCCCCCCCTCCAATTGAGAGTACTCTTCTACTCCCCTCAAATTATGTTATCTAAAGAAATTAATGCATATTGTCCTTTTTGTCTGACCTTGAACCTTTGTATATTTACTCCTGGCTAGGAGCTTTTTGGCAAGGGCAAGATGAGAGGAGTTTGGCCTCCTTCCTTTAAATCCTTTGTTCTTTTGTCACAGAAGTCAGACCTGCTGTATTCATCTCAAGTTTGGCCATTTAACATTTGACACCACAGTAATACATACAAATGCTAACATGTCTCAAACTTTCCCTGCATGCTAGCCATTGCACTAAGTCCTTTATATGTATTGTTGCATTTAATCCACATGCTAAGTCTATGAAGAACCTTTACGTAGATGAGAAAACTCCCACCTCCCTGAGTTAAGAGGCCTTTGTATCACAATGTCTATTTCTATCATGGACAGATGTCTTTCTTTACTTCTCCTCTTGTGAACTGCGGACCTCTGACAAAGTCTCATTAGCAATGTGGGCTTTGTCATGGCCCTCTGGCTCCAGGGATGCTCTCAATCTTATTGGCTTTGGGGTCCCGCACAAGTAGACATCTTGCTAAGAGCTGCAACTGCTCTTCTATCTGTTCCTGTATTGTGGGACGGGGGTAGGAGGAGGATTTTAAAACCAGGCTCTGAAGTTTTTGAAGCACTTTGGGAAGGCCAGCTGTCTAGGAGCATGTGGAAATGTAACGAAAGGACGTAAGGTTCTCCCAGAGAGAAGTCTCCTGGCTGTTGTGGCTATTGGAATGGTTTTTGGTGTCATATTTCTAGTGTTATCCCTAGAGCCCTAGAAACTATAAGGAGGTCCAAAGAATTCTGATCTCAAGGGCGGGGTGTAGGTAGCAAGAGGAAATGCCCAGAAGATGAGAACTTTTTTCTTCACACTGATTCTGTTGGGGCTCTACATAATGAATAAGACCCATTTATTACTTCATTGTGTGGAGTCGTCCAAGAACCATAGTCATAGAAAAGTCTCCTACCTAATCTACCTCACTCCTAGGAAAGCCAGCTCACCCTAGCCCCAGTTCTTGGGTGACTTTCTTTACCAGACTCCATTTCTGCTCCTTAGGTCCATGTTTAAAGCCATCTACACAGAGCTATGTAGTGCTCCTCTGGACACCTTCCTCCTCTCTCCAAGCTCCCACACCCAGCGACAGAAATCTCTTATAACTAATCAGTCTCCCATCCTCATTCTTCAATTTTCTTTTTTTTGAGACAGTCTCACTCTGTCACCCTGAGTAGAGTGCAGTGGCATCATCTTAACGCACAGCAACCTCAAAGTCTTGGGCTCAAAAGTTATACTCTTGCCTCAGCCTCCCAAGTAGCTGGGGCTATAGGTGCTCACTATCATAGCCAGCTAGTTTTTTTTTTTTTTTCTATTTTTAATAGAGATGGGGTCTTGCTCTTGCTAAGGCTGGTCTCAAACTCCTGAGTTCAAAGGATCCACTTGCCGTGGCCCCCTGGAGTGCTAAGATTACAGGTTGTGAACCCTTGTACCCGGCTCCTATCCTTCAACTTTCAAGTAGGAATGCATCACGGTTCAGTCGGCTTTGGTATGTAGGCTAACTTATTATCATCTCGGACCTCGGCTTTGGCTTTTGGAAGGCTGAATAGTCAAATATCTATTTTGACATTTCTGGCATTCCTAAACTTGACTGTGGTCAAGATTACATGAAGGAATGGGTGACTGTCAAGTCTAATCCGTTAAAGTATCAGCAATGAGAACAAGGCATGTCATTTGGATTCATTGTTAATAGCTGAACAGTTGCTTTCAAATATTGGTGAACATTCTAGATGTAAGTAACCTGGAGTGAAATTTTCCTTAAGAATTTTTTTAAAATGTTGAAATTTTATCAGCCAGTGGACATATAGATGCATATTAAATACTTTAAGAAAATGTCATAATTAATGGTTGTGAAAGCTTATAATACTTCCATAAAACAGTTATTAATAATTTTTATAGGCTCGGCGCCTGTGGCGCCAGACACGTACACCTGAGTTGGCGGGTTCAAATCCAACCCGGGCTTGCCAAACAACAAAGACGGTTGCAACCAAAAAATGGCCGGGCTTGTGGCGGGCGCCTGTAGTTCCACCTACTTGGGAGGCGGAGGCTGGAGAATCGCTTGAGCTCAGGAATTGGAGGTTGCTGTGAGCTGGGATGCCACAGCACTCTATCCAGGGTGACAGCTTGAGGCTCTGTCTCAAAAAAATTTTATATAGTTAAAAATATGAAAATTAGTTGACAGATAATATAAATAGCAGGAGAGATAGTCAGATAACCTTAGGAAAAACCTTATATATAGTTTATCCTTAAACAACATGGATTTGAACCATGCAGGTCCACTTAACATGTAGATTTTTTTCCACCTCTGCTACCCAAGACAGCAAGACCAGCCCCTTCTCTTCCTCCTCCCCCTTCGCCTACTCAATATGAAGAGGTTGAGAACCTTTGTGATGATTGACTCCCACTTAGAGAAGTAAATATTTTTTCTCTTCTCTATGGTTTTCTTAATAACACTTCCTTTTCTCTAGCTCACTTTATTGTAAAGATACAGAATATAATACACATAATGTACAAAATACGTATAAATTAATAGTTTATGTTATTGGTAAGGCTTCCAGTCAATAATAGGTTATTAGTAGTTAAGTTTTTAGGGCATCAAAAGTTATATTCAAAAAAAAAAGTTATATTCAGATTTTTTTTCTTTTGGAGACAGAGTCTCACTTAGTCATCCTTGGTAGAGTGCGGTGGTGTCACAGCTCACAGCAACCTCAAACTCTTGGGCTCAAGTGATTCTCTTGCCTCAGCCTCCCTAGTAGCTGGGACTATAGGCACCCACCACAACACCCAGCTATTTTTTTTGTTTGTTTGTTTTGTTTTGCTTAGCAGGCCCACGCCTGGTTTGAACCCACCAGCCCCGGAGCATGTGGCTGCCACCTTAACCACTGAGCTACGGGAGCCCCCATATTGCACAGGTCTTTTTTTTTTTTTTTGAGACAGAGCCTCAAGCTGTTACCCTGGACAGAGTGCTGTGGCATCACAGCTCACCGCAACCTCCAATTCCTGGGCTCAAGTGAGTCCCTTGCCTCCGCCTCCCAAGTAGCTGGGACTACAGGCGTCTGCCACAACACCTGGCCATTTATTTTTTGGTTGCAGCCATCATTGTTGATTGGCAGGCCTGGACTGGATTCGAACCTGCCAGCTCAGGTGTATGTGGCTGGCGCCTTAGCCCATTGAGCCATAGGTGCCAAGCCTGCACAGGTCTTAAGTGTGTATTTCAAAGAGTTTTCACACAGTGAACATATCTAGACCAAGAATAGAACATTTCCAAATCCTTAGAAGGCTCCTCCAGGATAAAACTATTCTGACCTTTGTAACCATAGATTGCTTTAGGACTTTTTAGTTATTTAATGTTATTTAGGTCAAGATTTTTTAAAAGTCTCATTAGGAAATTTTTATTTTGAAGAATGTACTAAAGGCATAATTTTATCCACTTTAAATTTTATGAGGAGAATGTCTCTAAAACTGTAATACCCATTAAGAAAAATCACTAATAAAGAATCTAAAGAGTTGTGGCTCGGCGCCTGTGGCTCAACCGGCTAAGGTGCCAGCCACGTACACCTGAGCTGGCGGGTTTGAATCCAGCCGGGGCCTGTCAAATAACAATGACAGCTGCAACCAAAAAATGGCCAGGTGTTGTGGCGGGTGCCTGTGGTCCCAGCTACTTGGGAGGTGGAGGCCAGATTCTCACTTGAGCCCAGGAATTGGAGGTTGCTGTGAGCTGTGATGCCATGGCACTCTATCCAGGGTGACAGCTTGAGGCTCTGTCTCCAAAAAAAAAGAACCTAAAGTGTTGTGAAAAAAGAATGAAGTGAAGAGAAAAGTCAGCAGCCGTCAAGTTTCTTGCCTTTGGATGCATCTCAGTTGAAAATAGTCTATTTAGAATGGCAAATGTGTAGTGTAGTGACCATGGGAGTTCCAAACAAAGTCAGATCTCATTTTTTTTTTTTTTTAGAGACAGAGTCTCACTTTATTGCCCTCAGTAGAGTACTGTGGCATCACAGCTCACAGCAACCTCCAACTCCTGGGTTTAAGCGATTTTCTTCCCTCAGCCTCCCGAGTAGTTGGGACTACAGGCGCCCACCACAATGCCTGCCTATTTTTTGTTATTGTTGTTGTTGCAGTTTGGCAGGGGCCAGGTTTGAGCCCACCACCCTCAGTATATGGGGATGGTGCCCTACCCACTGAGCCACAGGCGCCGCCCCAGATTTCCTTTTTTAAGGCAAGCATGCAACAAAGTTTATTGAGGAAGAGAGAGATAGGTTTACAGAGTAAGAAAGCTTACAAAACAGGATACAGTCACCTTAGATAGTGTAAGGGCCTCCTTTGCCCAGACCAGCAGGCAAAGAGACCCCAATTCAGATTTTGGATAAAACTTCAGATTGATTTGATTATTCCAGAAGTCCATTCTATGATGACAATGTTCTGTTTCCAGGGAATACTTCTTTTTGTACTCAGTTATTCGGCATTGGCCACGCGTGTATTTAGGGTTCCTCTCCTTTCCAGCCTTGGTGATGGCCGACCCATCAACTTATTAGTCCACTTTCTTTCTGAATTATTCAATGCTCTGCTCCCCCTTCTTTTGCTCATCCTCTTGTCCCTCGTCATCTCAAACAACCTGGCTGCCCTAGCATGATTGTGCTTGCAGGCTTGTCCTCCAGCCCATTCATGAACATCACTCTAGCAGAACTAGAGACTTGAGCAGGGTGTTTGCCTTGGTGTATGTGTTTTCCGAAGGTGAATATTGCGGCTGCTACTACTACCACTACAACAAGTTAGCAATGCCTATTAGTTCCTTAGGCTGACTAGAGCTTCATTAATGTCATTTCAAAATCTTCTTGTAATCCTTTTTGGCAGGTAAGATTTCTCAAATTTTGCTCTAAGAAGACAGACCGCTTGTTCCTGGAGATCACATAGTCAGGAACAACTGAGCCAGGATTTTTAAGCAATTGTGACTGGCTCCAAAGCTTACTCTGACTCTGATCACTGCAGTTGTTGGGAAGAGATAGATAGATTAGAATTCCCAGCAGGAGTAGGGAGGTCTGACAATATATTGGGATCTGAAATAGGGTATGCATGGGGCACAGTGCAGTTTGTCTGGAACTGGGATAAAGAAAGAAAGAAGGGGAAGGTGGTGGTCAGGGCTGTGGGCAGTGTTGGAGGGGCCATGAGGACTCAGCTTATTCCAAGCAAGACCACTCACCAGAGCAGGAGTAATGGCATCTGTAGCCCAGGGGGACAAGGATGGCATTTTCACATCTCATCGCCTCAGACCCAGGCAGATTGCTCAAGTGGAGAGCCAGAGAAGCACCGAGGCAGGGGAGGTCATTATCAGGAGGAAGGAAGTTCTGGCAGGTCCCACCAGCCTGTTTGTGACAAGCAAGCTCAGGGCCACGGAAGTCCCTTAAGGTCAAGGGAAATGTGATCCTGGATCAGGGGGATGAAGTTGGGACACTCCCTTTACCAGGGGGACCTAGCCAGAGCCAGGCCCAGGGCCCAGGTCAAAAGAGCAGTGGGCTAGAGAGGGGGGAGGGGTGGTTAGAGGAGAGAGAGAGAGAGAATGAATGAATTATGTTGGATCCTTGAGCACCTCATAAACAGTCTCTTGGCTCGAGAGGTAATGACCTTTATTGCAATCAACACAGGGTAACTGGCTCTTCAGAGCTCTCAGGGTATATTTCTTCATGGCTGAACTCTTACCTAGTTCTCCTTTTGTCCCTGCCATGGTCTGTCCTTTCTTTTCCAATTGGTATTAGTAGAAAGTGCACTGTGTTTATAGTAAGAAGACCTAGGTTCAAGTCCAGGTTATGCTACTAACCAATTAGGCAAGCTCTTTAACTGACTACATTTTTTGAAATCTCAATTTCCTCATGCCTGGAACTGCTAAGAAACAAAAAAAAAGTCATTCCTGTTCCATCTCAGTCACAAAGGATTAGAAGATTCACGTGGATTTACACAAAAAGCAGGAGGTTGTGTAAACACAGAGCGGTGTGTCTGTCTTCTTCTTGCCTTCTGGGCACCTCTCTCCACACGGGTCACCTCACTGTCACATCAGAGATGAGGAAGTCTAGGAACAGAACAGCTCTATGCATAAATCCCAAGTGTCCTCTTTCCATTTCTTTATTTTCTTTCTTTCTTTTTTTTGCAGCTTTGGCTGGGGCCAGGCTTGAACCTGCCACCCCGGTGTATGGGGCCGGCGCCCTACTCCTTGAGCCACAGGCACCACCCTCCCCCTTCCATTTCTTTCCTTCCCTTGTCATGTTGCCATGGTAACACAGGACAGGGGAGGGATATACCAAGATATAGAACACAGAACCCCTGAATTTGCTCATTATCCCCTCTAGGGGATAAGCTTGTGGGAAAACAGGAACAAAAAGATGGAAGACCATTTCTTCTGGAGCTCAGCTCAGTGAGTGTCAGCCTTGGTTCCCCCTCAGCCTCCCAGAAGAGGCTGAACCAGGACGAGCCTCAAAAGATGAGAAGAAGTCAGTTGTCTGAGTGGAGGAGGAGAGAGGCCTGCAGAGGGAATTCAGCCTCAGCCAAAGAGTGAGGCATGGCTCGGCGCCTGTAGCTCAAGCGGATAAGGCGCCAGCCACATACACCTGAACTGGTGGGTTCAAATCCAGCCTGGGCCCACCAAACAACAATGATGGTTGCAACAAAAAATAGCCAGGTGTTGTGGCAGGTGCCTGTAGTCCCAGCTACTTGGGAAGCGGTGGCAGGAGAATTGCTTCAGCTCAGGAGTTGGAGGTTGCTGGGAGCTGTGATGCCACAGCACTCTACCCAGAGCGACATCTTGAGGCTCTGTCTCGAAAAACAAAACAAACAAACAAAAAACCCCAAACCAAACCAACCAACCAACCAACCAAACAAACAAAACCCCACAAAGAGTGAGGCAGTGTGGAAACCTAAAGGACTTTCTCCAAGTGCACAGGAACCAGCCTGATTGGCTGAGAGTCCCTTTTCTGGGGAGAGTCACAGGCCACTATGTAAGACTTGTTCAGGTGCTTCTCTTTGTACCTGCAGTTCGGGTACTTCCCTGAGGTGTGCTGACACAAGGTCAGGGACACCGGCCCACGGCTCTGGTGGCAGTTCTTCTTGCCATTCTTGCAGGCTATTTTGGGGCTCTGGCAGGTGGTGGCCACCCTGGAAAAGGATTCATGCAGGAAGGTGTTGAGGTCTTTGCAATGTTTTGTGTGCTTGTTGATGTTGCCCATTGCTGCATTGCATGCTCGAGGGCGGGGCTGCACGTGCTGAGTTTCAAACCACTGGGATGAAGTCATGTGCCTGGGCTTGGCACTGACTGGGATCTCGGCCACCCACAGCCCCAGCAGCAGGAGCAGCAGCAGCAGCAGAGAGCAGACTCCTGTTCCAGCTGGTGCCATGTCTCTTGGGAAGCAATAAGAATGGAGAGCTGAGGTCTCTAGGGCAGAGAGCAGGAAGTATTCTAGCAGGTCACCCATCTCCCTACCCTACTATATGTCCTGTCCTTACTATATGTCTCATTTCTTCTTCTCCCTCTGTGCACTCAACCACTGCGGCCCATCCTCCCGGCCTTGTAGCCCTGCTGCCTTCACTCTGTCCCAGTTGCCTCCTGCTCTTGGTTCCATCTCCTCTCTCAAGTCTCTTCCCTTTTGTGACCCCATGTTCCCCACCTCTGTTTCTCATCCCCTGCAGTCCTCATTCCAATCTCCTCTGTGTCCCCATTCATTTTCATTCTGCACTTCCATCTCCCACATCGCTCTCCCTTTTCCCCCCTGTGAGTCCTCATCTCCCCTAAGTCAAGTCCTTTCCTTGTCGATTATCATTCATCTGAGGGCACTCTCATCAGGTCAGAACCAATCCCTCCTTCTTTGTGTCCTTTCCTCACCAGGTCTTACCACAGTTGCACCGTAGTCCTTGTGCTGTGACTCTTGCTTGGTGGACTGAGGCTGTGTCCAGGCACTGCTGGGCTCTCGGACTTCCGAGTGCTTTTTCTCACTGCCTACAGTCTTAAGAGCCAGCCTGCGCTATGCGGCTTTTATCTGAGGGAAGGCTGGGGAACAGTCCTTGGATCAGGAAATGAATCAGGTTCATGCCTCTCCCCTTACATGTCCCATATATAGTCAGTGGATACCTATGGATACCTGTACCTGCCCAGGCAGTTCAGCAATGCGGAAGCTTGAATCCTTGTATTCAAAGACTGCCTCTGGCCACATGTTCTAATGACTCTTTAATAAATCACCTGAGCTACGTGTCAACCCAAACTGACACATTAATTAATTTCACTGAGAGTTGTCATTTATCTCCTTACACACTTCTGGTCCACGATCCTGGGAACAGCCAGTTACTGTTGTGTTAAGGATTGCTCCTTCTCCTTATCTGTTCTGAGGGACAGATAAAATAGCCCAGAGAGTTGCTTGTTATGATTCCCTGTCACCCGGGGATACTGCCTTTCTTTCAGAGGAGGTGGCGGAGACAAGGGACATGAATGACTCAGTACCACCAAGGTGCCCAGTCATCCAGACATCCCCAATAGCTCAGCTATTCCACAAGAATTCATTCCTCTGGGCCCTTCCATTTCCAGGTGTCATCCAAGGCTACCCAACACCTCTTAGCTTTACTTTTCCCTTCCCTTATTTATCGAATGTTGCAAAATTTCAACACTGTCCAAATGTTTGTGTTTGAAAATGCTGTTTTTGTTATTTTTTTTAACACCCTTTTTAAACCTTTCCTTCACTTTGTATATCCTATTCATTGTGGTGGTAAAAGCTGTGTGGAGGAGAGTCAGGGTCAATGCTGCTCTGGGGCTCCCATGAGCTTAGAACATGACTCTTGGGAGAATTGACATGCTGAGGCAGAGAAGTCTTGTGGTTTGTGGGTGAGAAGACCAGGAAAACTGAGATGGATAGTATTTTTGTTTTCAGAATTTACCTATAAGCAGTAAGTATGCTTCATTGATGTAGTCAACAAGAATTTACTGAGTACCTCCTATGTGCTGGGGTATTTGGGATATATCAGTGAGCAAAAGAGACAAAAACCTTTGTGGAGCTTATATTCCACTTGGGAAAGAAGTAAAAAAGTAATTTGCTCAAAATGATAATTGCTGAGAAAAAGATGGAACAGGATGAGTGTTGGAGGGCAGTGATTTCTATGTAGGGTCATTGCAGTATGTAAAATATGGGACAGAGAGTTGAAGATGAGAGAGTGAACTTGGATTTGTCTGGAGGAAGAATGTTCCAGGCAAAGAGAATAGCATTGCAAAGGCCCTTGAACAGATGGATGTCTAGGGGGTTGGAGAAGGAAGGTGCCCAGTATGGCTGGACAGGGCAAAAGAGGGGTTCAAAGAGGGACCGGAGGCAAGGTCATGGGAAACCTTAGATACCACCAGAAAGGTTGTGACTTCTACTGCAGGCACAATAGGGAGCCCTGGGAGAATTTTAAGCAGAGGAGTAAAAGGTCCATCTGTGGTGTGGATTATGCCAATAGAGAAGTCACATAAAGTGCCATCTTAATCAGAAGTCAGGATTTCAAGTCAGGAAGATGGGGTGTTTGTCTTGAGGCTAGGAGGACATAATTTTGTAGATGGAGAGCACAGCTGTGAGTCGGGGTGAAGGATGTTGAGAAGAAAAGCGGGGTTGGGGATGGGAAACGCCACTAGATGGCAAAAGATAGTCAAGTACAAGTTCACACAGGCCTATGGTTCTTCTGGTTTGCCCTCAGCAAGGCCTTGGCTCCTTTTCATTTCTTTGTAAGGTGCCTGAATCTCTGCAGAATGAACTTCTGGGTACAGCATCATTTCCCTGCTGCCAGTGAAGCACAGATGTTAGGAGACATCCATGGTTTAAAGCAGACTGTGGATCTGACACCTAAAGACATGGTCAGTGCAGTTTAACCCGGCAGTGAATGCTGAGGGGGAGGCTGAGAGCTCATCTACATTCCAAGCCCAGTTCCTTTCCCACTTCCCATTATCCTAGAGTGAGATGTTTCCAGACCACGATTTGAACTGCCCTTTGCTCTTGTGTTTTCCTGTCATTATAATTATTCCACTTTCCTCTTCAACTCCATTATGCTGGGCTCTCTAGAAGGCTGCCTTAGAACTATGTGAAAGTGAAATAAACATGACCCTACTGTCTCAGGTCAAAAGGAAAAGACAATAAAGGTCTAAGTTGGCATATGAAAATTGAAGTGGAAGAGTTGAACCTACCATCTGTGCAATTCAAACTGAAATCTTTGCTTTGCCTCAATTATTTGGATAAAGGAGGCTATTTTGTTTGTTTGACTGCACTGTCCAGCCTCCAGGATCTGCTTCACTTTGCACTTGGCTAGGATAATTTTGCCATTTTACCTTCACTGCATTCATGGGGCAACAAGAAAAGATGGGGGAAGGGGGACAAGGGTAGGGAGAGCAAAAGGAGTCGGGCATCAGGCCAAGGACTGGTCAGGGAGTCTTCTCTGTAAAGAAACTTACAGAGGGTGAGCAGAAGACAAAATGGTAGGAGAGAAGATGGGAGGGAAGAAAGCCCTTGACACCAACAACCTCAATTCCAGCCTCCTTCTGGTTTTATCACTATAGTCACTGTTGTTGACCAACCTCTCCCCAATCTGTTGTTATGTGTGTGTGTGTTTAAACTGGGGCGGGCTTTGTGAAAATCCCAACAGTGCCAGGTGGACCTCTGCCTGTCTTCCCCACAGGACAACAGCTGCTGCTTCCTCTGGCCTGTGTAGGGAGGGAGGGAGAGAGCTGGGAGGGAGGCAGTCCGGGCCTGGATTGGTGCCCACCTTTCAGAGTTGAGCCTCTCCCCCTCTCTTCCGGAGTTCCACACAGCCTCTGGATACCAATGGAAAGCCCACGAGCGTTTCCCTCCAAACAGGGGCAGATCCAAGTTCTGGTATCCTAATTTTGTTGTCCTTGGATAAATAAAGGCAATGGGCTCATTTTTCTTGACTGAGAAAATGAAACATGCAGCAAGGTGGGGTCAGATGCAAGATTGGCTTTAGGTCTCTGAATTCCCATGACCTTTCCTGGAACAGCTGTGGGTCTGGAGGAGCCTGCACTGAGCGAAGGGTGGAATCCTTGGCTCTCACACCAATGCTTTTAGACAAGTCAGGATGGAGGAAAGAGGGACCTGGTCTGGGGGTAAGCAGAGTCACTGTCTTGTGAGCCCTTGCCAGCTTCCCTTTATGTCTTTGTTAGCCCGAGCGTCAGGGTCTGCCCCAATGAGGCAAACCTTTCTTTCTAACTTTTTTTTTTTTCTTTTTTTGAGACAGAGTTTCAGTTTGTCTCCTTTGGTAGAGTGCTGTGGCATCTTAGCTCATAGCAGCCTCAAACGCTTGGCTCAAGGGATTCTTTTGCCTCAACCTCCCTGGTAGCTGAGATTACAGGCACCCACCACAACACCTGGCTATTTTTGGAGATGGGGTTTCCTTCTTGCTCAGGCTAGTCTCGAACATGTGAGCTCAAGCTATCTGCCCACCTCGGCCTCCCAGAGTGCTAGGATTACAGGTGTGAGCCACTGCGCCCAGCCTCTATCTTTCTAGCTTTATCTCTGACTTTTCTCTCACTGAATGCCTCGACCCGCCCAGACTGGTTTTCTCCCATTTGTCAAACATATCTTTCATAATCCTCTGTATCTACACTGAATTCTTATCTACCCCATGGGATCCATCCCAAGACCATAGGATGAACCTTTAGGAAAACTTTTTTTGATCCTCCCAAAGACACCTTTCTCACCTCTAAAATCTGATAGCACTTATTGTTTTCAAGATGTATAATTTCTTGCCTTGAATTATTGGTTATTTCTTCATATGAGGTGACAATTAAGTTTGTGGACTTGCTACCATGAGCTTGGCAGCACTGTACAAACAACTCAGTAAGGTTTTATAACATTTGTATATCAGGATCTCACAGTTGTGTTCATGTGGACATGTGGCAGTGTCTTGCTGAGAGGTATGCATTATTGTGGCATGTTTTTGTGTGCTGTTGCAAGAATATTGGAGCTTGAATTAGAGCAATGAACAAACATTTGTAAATTTCTTGTTAATATTGGCAAGAGTGGAAGTGAAATTAGGAACATGTTAGTTCAAGTTTATGGAGATGATGCCATGAAGAAACTGGCAGTGTACAAATGGAGTCAATGTTTTTTTCTTGGGAAGAGAAAGCATCATTGATGAAGAAAGGACAGGGAGGCCAGTAACAAGCAGGCATTGCAAGCATTCATCCAGTTGTGCATCAAAATCATCAGCTAACTCATAGCAGGCCAAGCAAACATCAATAGAGAAAAAGGATAATCTTAACTGAAAATCTTGGCCAATTTATGGCTCTTGCATCACAACAATGGCCCAGCTCACACAGAACTGTCTGTGAGGGAGTTTCCAGCCAAGTAAATAACTGTATTGGAGCACCCTCCCTCATTTACCTGGTCTGACCCCCCAGTGACTTTTTCCTCATCTGAAGATAAAGGAAATATTGAAAGGAAGGCATTTTGATAAGATTTAGGAAATCAAGGGTAATATGATGATAGCTGTGTTGGCCATTCCAGAAAAAGAGTTCTAAAATCAGCCAGGTATGGTGGGTCATACATGTAATTCTAGCACTTTGAGCTCAGGAGTTTGAGACCACCCTGTCATCTCAGCTACTTGGGAGGCTGAGGCAGAAGGATTGTTTGAGCCCAAAAGTTTGAGTTTGCTGTGAGATAGGCTAATGCCAAGGCATTCTACCCAGTATGAGAGAGTGATACTGTGTCTTAAAAAAACAAAAAACAAAAAAGAGTTCCAAAATTGCTTTGAGGGGTGGACTAGGCACTAGCATTAGTACGTAGGTTCTCAAGGGGAGTACTTTTGAAGATACTGTAGTTATATTCAGCAATGAGGTATGTAGCACTTTTTCTAGAATAGTTTATGAACTTAATTGTCAGACCTCATAAATATTTATTGTTTTTCTCCAACTTAGACTGTCAGTTCCCAGAAAACTAGGACTACCTGTTATACTTCCCTCTCTCTTTGTTTCAGACAAATCTCCTATGACATAGCATATAGTATCTTGCATATATGCTAACTGATTCAACTTATAGAAGGCATTCACTCTGCTCCTGAATGATCCCAGTCCTAAGTAGGATCACCACCAAGCCACAGAGATGGTTAGCTCTTGTTCAGGCTGGTCTTGAACTCCTGAGCTCAAGCAATTCAACCGCCTTGGCCTCCCAAAGTATTAGGATTATAGCAGGGAAGTTTTTGTGAGCTACGATGGTGCCACAGCACTCAACCCAGGGAGACACCCAGGGTATCTCAAAAAAAAAATTATTTTAAAGCAATCATTAGAAAGTTCATGGAGATGAATGCTAAGCCAGAAGTTTGAGTGAGCTCTAGATTGGCAGAGCAGGCATGGGAATGGATGGGGGTGCTGTCACAAGACTTGCTTGGAGACTAAAAGAGGCTTTGTAGATGTGAAAAGTGAGTTAGTGTAGAACCTGGTCATCCATTTATATATTATTTAATTATTAAAAGCACTTGCATGCTTGCTGTCTTATTCCTACATATTTATGAGATAAGTCTGTATAAGTTTTACAGAAGAAGACACAGAGAATCTCGGTAGGTCAAGTAATATTAACTCCTGAAATCCTCTACAATGTACTGTTCAGTTTCCTTAATTGTGTGTGAAGAGGTGAGTAGGGGTGGGCTGGGGAGTGAAGAATGGTGATGGGCAAGGGGGAAAACGAAGGACCAGGAGAACCAAGAAGCATCAAAAAGCGCTTTCTCAGGCTAGATGTGGTGGCTCGCACTTGTAATCCTAGCACTCTGGGAGGCCAAGGGAGGCACATTGCTTGAGCTCAGGAGTTTGAGACCAGCCTGAGCAGGAGTGAGATCCTGTCTCTGAAAATAGCCAAGCATTGTGATGGGTGTCTGGGGAGGCTGAGGCAAGGGAATCACTTCAGCCCAAGAGTTTGAGGTTGCAGTGAACTGCGATGCCATGGCACTATACTGAGGGCGACAAAGTGAGACCGTCTCAAAAAAAAAAAAAAAATCCCTTTCTCTTCTCAGGAAAGCTGAAGCTTTGAAGGACCAGGGAAGAGGCAGCATGATTCAAGGCTGGGACCGCAACATGGCTGGTTTCCTCAAAGCAAAGACTAGAGTCAGCCAAGTCAGGCACCACCCTGCATGGGCACCCGCTCGCTGGTGTCTTATTGAGCCACTTGCCTGTGTGGGCTCTATGTGCACTATATGACTCTGCATACCTCCCTGGGGAGGTCTTCCAAGCAGGGGCTTCTTAAGTGGAACCTCTGCATTGAGGTAGCTCTGTGGAATTGATGGGTTGAAAGAGAAAAGAGGAGGAACCGCAGCATTCCGGGTAGAGGGATAGCACAGCAGGGCACAGAGTGGGGGCACAAGATGGGAAGCAGGACAGGGAGGCAGACACAGCTGCAGACATGGGTAGGAGCACGATCATGGAAGGTCTTAAGTCCTAGGAGATGTGGTTTGGGCTACAAGAAGCTACTTCAGAGTTTTTGACAAAAGAAGGGACTGCATGTTTTTTCTCTGGCAGTTACATAAAAGACAGATTTGAGCTGAGCCTTATTGGAGTTGGAAAATGTGATGTTCAGGAGAGAAAAGACATAGGAACGGAAGAGATGGGCTTGGGAAAAGTTGTAGATAAGAGTGTCAGGGCTGCATGACAGCTGGACTCATGTCATATTGAGTATTCACTACATGCCAGGATCTGCCCTAAGAGCTCTTAAAATACATCTTTTTTTTCTTTCTTTCTTCTTTTTTTTTTTTTTTACACACACAGTATTACTTTGTAACCCTTTGTAGAGTTCTGTAGGGGCAAAGCACAAACCAAACAACAGCTTTTATGCTTAGGCGATTCTCTTGCCTCAGCCTCTGGAGTAGCTGCAACCACAGGGGCCCGCCACAATGCCCGCCTATTTTTTTGTTGTTGTTGCAGTTTGGTTGGGCTGGGTTCAAACCTGCCACCCTCGGTATATGGGGCTGGCGCCCTAATCACTGAGCTACAGGTGCCGCCCTTTAAAATACATCTTAATAAATCCTTACGCCACTATGCGGTATGCAATACTGTCCTCATGAACAGAGGAAGGCATGGAAGTGTAAGTGGTTTCATAAACTTAGACTGGTGGATGCAGCATGTAAGCTGCAGAGCCAGGGTCCAACTCCTGGTGTCTGTCACTGGGAAGCCTCCATCTTAACCACCATGCAGGAAAGACCCCTCGTAGTTGGGGTTACAGAGCCACAGGGGTCTAGATTACTCTGAGGTTTCTTGCATGGGAGCCTGAGGAAATTGAGAAAGATAACCCAGGAAGACAAGCAAGTTGTAGGGAAGATGGATTCAGTTTGGGACTCTGGTTTGTGCTGTCAGAAAGTGCCAGTTTACAGGGCTGTGAGT
>CAUYON010194876.1:0-10107 GCA_963573935.1 Arctocebus calabarensis | reverse complement strand
GCCTGTAGTCCCAGCTACTAGGGAGGCTGAGGCAAGAGAATCGCTTAAGCCCAAGAGCTGGAGGTTGCTGTGAGCAGTGTGACGCCACGGCACTCTACCCAGGGCAATAAAGTGAGACTCTGTCTCTACAAAAAAAAAATATATATATATATAATCAAGGGAGGTTTAGGCTATATGGACACTTAACTGATACATCAGCAAGTAAACAATAAACTATTAACAATGGCCCTAAAGAAAGTCATATTCTATGGATGGAGCTGAAGAGAAAATCCTTTGTATTCCCTTACCAATATTGGAACCAGAAGAGAGAAATGGAATACTCAAGCCTCTCAACATCAATATATCATAGTGGTTAAGAAGATAAGACTTTGTAGCCAGAAAGACTGGGTCCTAATCCCAGTTCTGCCATGTGGTATCTGTTTGACTTTGGGAAAGTTATAATATTTCATGTCTTTTTATCTCAGTTTATCTGTCTTTAAAATTAGCATAGTAATGTACCTGCCACCAAGAGTTTATGTGGTAGTTGAATGAGTTAATACAAATAAAACACTCACAACAGTGCCTGGTATTCAGTGAGTCCAAGTGTGAGCATGGTTAGTATTATCCTCCCCCATTCAATAATACACATTCATTGTCTTCAGTTGCACCCAGTATTGAATGGTTTTAAAAAAATGGCAGGCTTAAATACAACGTGATGAATGCACAAAAAGTTGTATGCATTATGCTTCGGAACACAGGAAGCTACTGATTATGGTGGTTCATTAGGACTTTAGGAGAAGGTAAAAGTTAAGCCCAAACTTGACAGATGAGTAAGAGTTCTCTAGGTGGAGAAGAGGGAAGTCCATTTCTGGTGGAGTACACACAATAGCATGTAGCTATGGGATGGTTTAGGAAATGATGAATTCTATTTTGTACCTGTGGAATGTCTAAGAAGAAATGCTCTGAAGGCAAATGACAGAGGATCTAGAGCAAGGGAGGAAAAATTTGAAACTCATGGTATCAGCAAATTTGACACAGAGGATATGAGTGCTGCCACAAAGAGCATGTGGTGTGGGAGAAAGTGAGGGCCACTGAGGCCCACAACGCTTATAGAGCAGAACTAGTGAGAGAGGTACGGAGGAGACCCAGGGGAGGCTGGCACTGCTGAAGTTTAGGAAGGACACAATTTCAAGAACAAAGGAATGCACATCTTCTTTCTGTCTCTATGGTTTGCAGTTCATATATATGGATCATAAAATATGTGGCCTCTGTAACTTTTCTTTTTCTTAGCATAATATTTTCAAGGTTCATTCATGTTGTGGCACTATAGTGTAGACATTCCTCTACTGACAACTTATGATGGGGTTATGTCCCAACAAACCCAGTGTAAGTTGAAAATGCATTTAATACGTGTATACTTTACCTATTGACATTATAGCTTAGCCAACATACTTCAAACACTTACATTACTCTTCAGTTACTCTTACATTACTCTTCAGACCACCTAACACAAAATTTATTTTATAATAAAGTATTGAACATCTCATGCAATTTATTGAATACCATGCTAAAAGTACATTGCATGTAAAAACAAAATGAATATACCAGTACTTGATGTCTTCTACTGAATGCATATCACTTCCACACCATCGGAAAGTAAAAAATTGTAACTTGAATCATTGTTAGTCAGGGACCAACTGTACTTCATTTATTTTTATTGGCAAATAATATTACATCGTATGGATATACTGCATTTTGTTTATCCATTTGTCAGTTGATGGGCATTAGAGTTGTTTTCACATTTGGGCTATTATGAAAAATACACCATAAATATTCATATATAAGTTTTTGTGTGAACGTATGTTTTCAATTCTCTTACAATTGGAGATTAGCTAAATAATGTAATAAAATACTATGGAGCCATCGGAAAGAATAATGTAGAGTTGTATATGCTCATATGGTCAGAGTGTTAAATGAAAATATAAGGTGCATTACAGTGCATATTGTAAAAAACTTGATGTAATCAAAAACAAACAAATAAATGGACAAATGCTAAAAGAAAGGGAGAAGGAAGGAATGGCTATGGGAAAAAAATTGTTTCATTTCTTCTTTTCTCCCCAAATGCAAACTCTAATGTGCAGATACTTGTAGAATATTCAAAAGGGGACCAGCGAGGGAGCTAGTGTTAAAATGGGAAGAAAACCATAGCCAAAAAACAAAAACTGAAGCCAATTACATAGCTTAAAGGTAATCTTATTTCACCTCTTCAGTGAGTTTTTTATGAACATGTAATTAAGGCAAATGCCAGTTAACTACAAGGGTTTAGTCAAATTAGGAAGCATTTGCTGTTCTAGAACTTGTGTGGGTACAATTGAAAAATAAAAAAGAACAAATCTGTTAATATTCCTGAGAAGCTTCCAGGGCTTTCTGTCCTAGGATAGCACTCCAAATATTGCCAAAAATCTTAGTTTTGTCCCTGGAGAGCCATCTCTGCCCAGGGAAGTTCTCTCGTTTCCGTCTTCCTTTACATGTTGTGGAAGTCTCTGTAGTCTTTCACAGAAAAATGCTGTTCTAGCCTCTTGCCCCTCAACTCTACCAGTTCTGTGCCTAAACCTTGCAAAGACCTAGCAGCTTCTGTTCTTGTGCTCCTGGAATCCTTAAACCATCAAGTAAAAATGTCTGCCTGTCCTGTTGGAGAGACACGTGGAGAAGCTTCCGAGAGAGGCCCAGTAAGGAGGAGGAGGAGGCCCAGAAAAGGACAGCCCTGCCATGTCCCTCCTGAGCCAGTGGCCAATGGTAGCCACAATGTGCCCACTGGTCAGAGCAGTGGGGGAGCTACCCGGCTGCACCCAGTCCAGTTACTAAACCCCAAGCAAAGAATCGGTTATGGTGCCTTAAACTATAAAGTTTGGAGTGGTCTGAGCAACAGATAGCCCAAATAAGCCACTGATCCCTTTGCCAGAGACAGAGATGTAGGAAATTTTGAATGAATTCACATAACCTCACCCCAAGGGGTTAAGAACTAACTTCTAAAGAGAATTTGTTTTTTTCACAGCTCACATATTTTAATTAAAGAAATGTTCCCTTTCCATTAAAACTCCAGATCTTTAACTTTTTCTCCATCTGTTATTTTCATATTTGTGTGTGCTTGCTGAGAAGTATACTCCAACACATGTTCATTTCCTTGGAAATGTCTTTACCTACCTTTCCAGCTTCAATATTCCCCTGGAATCTATTCCCCCCAATTCTCCTCTCATTTTCTTTTTTCCCTTCTCTGTCTTATGAGCCATCACGATTCCCACTTCTCTTGAACATGAATGCACACAAAAATTTGAAAATCACTACCTTAGAACAGGGATCAGCAAACTCTTTCTATAAAGAGGTAGAGAATAAATACAGAAAACACCAATAAAAATGTATACACATTTTAAGAAAGAATAATCTGTATTAAAATCGTAAACTCAATATATACCAATAAAATTTGTTATATTTTGTATCCTTGTAATTGCAGAGGTCAAATAAGACTTGAGTATCACAATTTTAATACAGTTTTTTTCTGGCTTGGTGCCCATATGGTGCGGTTATGGTGCCAGCCACATACACTCAGGCTAGGGGGTTTGAACCTGGCCCAGGCCAGCTAGACAAAATGACAACTGCAACAAAAAATAGCCAGGCATTGTGGTGTATGCCTGTAGTCCCAGATACTTGGGAGGCTGAGGCAAGAGAATTGTTTAAGCCCAAGAGTTAGAGGTTGCTGTAAGCTGTGTCTCCACAGCACTCTACCCAGGGCTACAGTGAGACTCTGTCTCAAAAAAAAATAATAATAGTTTTTTCCTTTCTTAAAATGGGTACACAATTTTGGGCACCCTCTGTATTTTAGGCTTTGCAAGCTACATGCTCTGTTGCAATTTTTCAGGTCTGTTATATAAACGCACCCCAGACATTATGTAAATGAATGTGTATAGCTGTGTTCTAATAAAAATATTACTTATGAGCATTACTATTTAAATTTCATGTAATTTTCATGTGTTACAAAATATTGTTATTCTTTTGATAATTCTTTTGATTTCCCCCCCCAACTATTTAAAAAAGTGAAAACTAATCTTAGCTTGTAGGTTGTGTAAAAGCAGCCAGTGGACTGGGTGTGGCGTACAAGTCTTAATCTGCAGACCCCTGTCCTGGAATAGCTCTGGTATGCTCTTATTTTTTATTTATTTATTTTTTTTGTAGAGACAGAGTCTCACTTTATCTCCCTCGGTAGAGTGCCGTGGTGTCAGACAGTCACAGCAACCTCTAGGTCCTGGGCTTAGGCAATTCTCTTGCCTCAGCCTCCAGAGTAGCTGGAACTACAGGTGTCCGCCACAACTCCTGGCTATTTTTTTGTTGCAGTCCGGCGGGGCCAGGTTTGAACCCACCACCATCTGTATATGAGGCTGGTGCCCTACTCACTGTGCCACAGGCACTGCCCAGTATGCGCTTATTAAGGACACGTTTTGCTGAAGAATCCATCTTAAATTCAGCAATCTGTGCCCCTAGAGATCTCCTACACCCTCCAGGATATTGATCTTCCTTGAAGCCATGTCTTCTTTTTTTTAGAGACAGAGTCTCACTTTGTTACCCTCAGTAGAGTGCTGTGGCCACACAGCTCACAGCAACCTCCAGCTCTTGGGCTTAGGTGATTCTCTTGCCTCAGCCCCCTGAGTAGCTGGGACTATAGGCACTTGCCACAATGCCCAGCTATTTTTTTGATGCAGTTTGGCAGGGGCTGGGTTCAAACCTGCCATCCTGGTATATGGGGCCAGTGTCCTACTCACTGAGCCACAGGCGCCACCCCTTGAAGCCATGTCCTGAGGGAGTGGTGCAAATGCAATGTGGGGTCCAACAGAGGGAGGTCTATATGTGGCCCCTCAGCCAGAGCTTTCCTTCCCCAGCAGGAGAATATCAAGGTCAACCCTGAGAGGAGTGGGTTCAGACCATTCCTTTCCCAAGCCTGGTAGCCTAGTTCACGCTGAACTGGACCCCAGGCACTGGCCCTAAAAAAATCAAAAGTAGTAAGCTGAAGTGACTCCTCCAAAGTCATCCCAGGCAGGGATGACTTTGGACCAGGTCACATCACTACAACCACTGCCATCTGGAGTGGCTCTCCCAGGGCTGGGGCTCCCTGGAGGCTGGATGAGGTGCTATTTGTTTAGTGCCATTCCAAATCACACCATTTGGGTGGTCCCAAGGACAAGAAATATGCTTGGCACAGCTGGGAAAGAGAGTGCAGGGAACAGTGGGTGGGAACATAGCAAGCATTAGTCGTCTAATTTTAAAAGAAATAATATTACATGAGTCGTACTCATATTACTCAATATTACATTTAGTCGTACTAAAATGCTGACATCATTTCTTCCTCTTTCCTTCTCTTTTCTCCAGGGAACACACAGACACCTTAATGGTGACTGGTGTTTATTTTCCCATGCTATACACAGTCACAAACCTTTTGCAGCCATTAAACTATTTCTTCTATCTCTGCTGCTGCTCTGGGAATTACAGTGTTTCCAGGCTCCAGAGATAAATGGAAAGCAGATGGATTATTATTAATTTTTTGAACTATTAAAAGCAGCAAAACATGTTGAGCCTTTTTATTTCTGGCAAAGCTGAAGGTTTTGTTGTTATTGTTGTTGTTGTTATGTAAGTAAAGAGAAAGATGTTAAATTAGCAAACTTCTTTTTCTGCTTCAGAATCAGAACAAATTCCTCCCCTGAAAAAGACAAAGATAACAATGCCTTCATTGTTTAAGCTTCCTCAGACAAATCTTAGCAATGGCCCTTCAGTGGAGTCCGGGGGTACAGCTCAACCTAACCAGTGAAAAATAGGATAGGTTGACAGATAATTAGGACAATTGTCACCATTAGCAATTACCATGAAGCAAGCACTTGACACAAAAATCAATGAAATAGAGGTGCAAAGAGATCAGGTAACTTGCTCATGGTCACCCAGATACGTGGCCAACACTGACCGCAGTTGACCAAGATCCACTTGGCTCCAGGCTATCTCCCAGCACCAACTATTAGTGCCGTTCTACTGATGTACTATGAGTTCTTTGAGTTCTATGAGTACTATGTGCCACATGCTCTTCTAAGAACCTTAAATAATTAACTCATTTAGTCCTCATTTTTAAATTGTAGGCAACATTACCATCCAAATTTACATAAGAGGCTATTGAAATACCAAGAGGAAAGTCTCACACAGCTAGCAGGTGGCTCAGCCAGAATCTGAACCCTTTGACTCACCTTTGAGCTATACCACCTTTGACAAGTTATGAAATATCTAGGAACCTCAGCTCTCTTATTTTGCAACATAAACTTAAAAGGATCTATAATAAGTTCATGAAATGTCTCCTTCAAAGCCTGCAGGCCGGGCAAGCAGCAGGTGCTTCATAAACAAAGGCTGTGATTTATTCTTCTAGATTTACAGTCCATCTGGCCAAAAGGGCAGGAGGGTGCACGGACTGTCAAATCTATTTTTAGTAACAATTTTTCATAATTAAAAATATACATGTACACTTAAGAAAATGTAGAACAGGCAGATAAGGATGAAGCCAATAGAGATTCTCATAATTCAAGCAGGAAGAGATTAGCACTATTAATATTTGATGTACAGTCTTCTGATCGTTTTTCTAGGCACAGGTACACAACTTTTTGTGAAGCTGAGATTAATTGTAAATTCTGTTGTATGACTGTCTAATATGAACATAATTTTACATCATTAAATATTCCTCTCTTCTGCCGCTTTTAAAAATATATACCTTTTGATACATATGTATTCATTTCGTATGTACATCTGTGTAGTTACAACATAGTTTTTAAAATTAACTCACTATTGTTGGGTATTCAACAAGGCTGCTTTCCATTTTCCCCTATTCACTAAGTAAAGCTTTGATGGAAATTCTTACAATCAGTATAAGAACACAGCCTTTGGCATCATTTGCGATTTGACATCACATTTGAGATCTGCATTTGGGTGCCTTCCTAGCCATAAATTTACTGTGTAACCTTGAACAAGTGACTTACATTTTCTGAGCTTTAGCTTTCTCACTGGCAAATGAGAATAACCATAATAATGATAAAGATAAATGACTTCATGAAATTATTGTATTAAGTTGAGAGACAGAATAGACCCTCCATGAATAACTGCCAAGTCAAACAATATGTCCTTCTGCAAGACCTGGGATAAAAACTTCTAGAAAGGTTGAGCTGTTTACAAATGCATATTCTTGCAGCAATATAAGACAGTACCCATCTTTTTGGAAACTTAACAACATGAAGTATTAACATTTAAAAAAAAACGCCAACTTGACTAGGCAATAAAGAAAAAAATTTCAGTGTTGTTTTAATTTGCACTTCTGATCATGTGGATTTTTAGTAAATGTTTACTTATGTGGGTCAAGCTGACCAAGGAAAGAGAAGACTGATGAGTGAACAAAAACCACTTGGAATAAAGGGAGGCAGAGTTGCACAATATGCAGCTGATGCTAGGGATAGGGCTGGGAAGAATGACACTTCACAAGTACACAAAGAGCCCCTCTAAAGACCTGAGGCCAGAACTGCAGGCAGCATTTTACATGGGGTTGTCTAGGAATTTGGGGGAACCAGTACTCAGATAGTTGGGAAGAAAGTTTAAATTGGAACACAGACAAGGAAAACAAGATTCTTCTTCCCAGGCACCTGCTCCCTGTGTGCTGGGGGATCACTTCCATCAGCCCTCGCATCTGGGGCACTCTGCCCCTCACTGTCACAGGCGTGGGGGAATGTCAACTTGATGATAACAATCCCTCTGGTTACTGACAGTCAGGAAGGGCAAACCTCTATCAATTAGGGAGCATGCGAGCCCTGGAGTTAGTTCATGCCACCTTCATGGCTTCGTTCCACATCACAGGGAAGATACTCAAGCAGGGCTGACATCAGCTTTAGTGACCCTATTTTATAAGCCTCCCAGAGTGTCACACACACACACACTCCACAGGCAAATTATAACAAAAAGTATTTTCAATTTTGCTAAATTCATCCATCAATTTATTTCTGGACTAAGGTCTTTGGCAGTGCACATGTTACTCCAGCCTTGAATAAGGACTGCATTTATTCACTCAGTCATGCTGGACGTGTGGAGGAAGAGACACAGAAACTGTGGTCTGGTCCTGAAGTCATTCTTCATGATCAGGGGAAATCCTGATCCACTTGCAAGTGCCTCCAGCTCAGCGCCTTAGAAAGTTGAAAAGTCCAACTATATTGTATATGTACTCATATACCTAATCTATACAATAAGTAAGTGTTCACAGGGATCAAAGAGCTTTCCACGACTCATCCCTTCTTGAAGAAACAATGCCAATGAATATAAGGCTAGATGTGGACAGATCCTGGTAATCTGTGAGCCACCAACCAGCCTGGGCCCTTCCTCTGTCATGTGGTATCCACAATGCTTGCTTCTAGCGGTCAGCTTCCAGACTTCCCAGTGGCTGCCCCACAGCTTCTCAGGGCCTCCAACACAGTTCTCTGCTCCCAGTTGGGGGCAGGTTCTAATATGCCAACCACTAGGCTTTTTCACAGGCTCCCAAGATACTCCAGCACTTCTCCAGCACCTACCTCTCAGTGGAGGAGGCCAACAGGCTCCCTCCAGATGCCAGATTCCTCCTCCTCTTCTTTTCTCCCAAACAAGGAAAAAATCTTGGTTCTCCCATTTTCCAATGTTTCCCCTGACATTGATCATTCCTCTTGGATCATTGAACCTGCCAGTCACATTTTTTGCTTGACACCTTCTACTTCACTTCCAAATAGCTTATCTATTCCCAAGCTTCTGTGATTTCAAATCCTAACTATCACTCCAGTCTATTCATTCATTCCTCCTCAGAGCCATCACTCCCTTACCAGCTACTATTACTGCTCCCCAAGAATCTTAACTTTTGGCCTCCATATGTTCAAACTTGTTTCTCTTTAGTTCATTCTCCCCATAGACTCTGGGAGATATTAAAATACCTCCCATCACTCCTATTAAAATCCCAAATCCCTAACATGGCCTTTATGGTCCAGGTCCCTGCAGACACCTTCAGCTTCATCTGGCCCCCTTGCTCCCTGGGCTCCTACTGCCCCAGCCAGGGCCATCTCTCAGTTTCTCAGAGCACCCTGCCTTGTTCTGCCTCAGGGCCTCTGCACTGTGTTTCTGTGGTCTAGACCATTTTCCCCATCACCCACTAATTCCCCTGAATCCTTCAGGTCTACACAAAGTCCTTCCCCACAGATGTTCATCCTCATATCCCTGATTAGAACATACCCTTAACTCCCTGTGTAATTTGTCCTTCATGGCTATTTCACAATTCATAAATTTACATTTGCATAATGACTTAATTTATGTCTGTAGCCCCTTAGAATCTAAAATACATCAAAGAGGCCAGAGTTTGCTCACCCACTATTGAATTTCTAGCATACGTTTGGTAGATAGTAGATAATTGGTAAACTGTTTATTCAAAGAATGAATGAAGAAGTGATTTAAGAAAACCAGTTAACTCTGTCACAAAACCCTAAGATGTTTTCCCAGAAATAAAACACATCTGACTATGCATGTTTGCTCGTGGTTTTGTCACACTGAGTGCTCTGGGTAACAGGATCAAGGATGCCAATTATTTTCAGGGTTCCTCCAACAGGCTTTTAGCCCTTTTATGCCAATTTTGTAGGTTATTGTGGTGATACAGGCAGGTACAGAGTAAGGTCATATAGTGAATGCGTTTGAATTAATTTGCTTCTTCAACACTTCCTACCTTGACATTCTCATCAGTCTCTGTCATGAGTTCACTCGATGATCTCTTCAGCACTACAGGAACACAGGCTTCTAGCTACCTCCAATCATCTGGCCATTAAAAAGGTGCATAAACACATGTAAACACATGTAAGAATGAACACATGTGTGTGTGAGATCTGTGTACTATCCCTTTATTCCCTTGGTTTATTATTTTTTTTTTTTATAATTTTATTGAATCATAATTCTGTACATTGGTACAATCATAGGGCACGATTCATATACATTCAGAAATGTTTTGATCGTACTGTTACAGTTAGCCTTCATGGCATTTTCTTGATCACTATATAAAGA
>CAUYON010194869.1:0-30357 GCA_963573935.1 Arctocebus calabarensis | reverse complement strand
AGGAGTAAGGGGAGTGGGGTGGTGGGGTCTTGGTGTGTGCCACACCTTTTGGGGGCAAAACACGATTGTAGGAGGGTCTTTTCCTAACAAATGCAACCAGTGTAACATGGTTTCTTGTACCCTCAATGAATCCCCAACAATAAAAAAAAAAAAAAAAAATTATGCTGGGCACTTGGTAAACCTTTTCAACCTGAAAATTGGCATACACTTCTCAAGAATATTCTTATGTTTGAAAAAATAATATTCTTATGTTATTGCTTTGATAACTCCCTATTTTAATTTTATTTTTTTGTATTATTTGGATAATGGAACTTCCACATTAAGCTTCTAAGTCTTTCAGTTCTTCTATTTATTTGTTTTGAACATCTCTTCTTACTTTGGTTATATTTTCTTAGAAATGTCTTTGAATTTATCATACAACCCTTTCACTGATTTCTAAATAAATTTTGTTATGATTTTTATTTCCTCAATTTCCTTATTCTGATTTTTCCTGTTTTTATAGAATACTATTCTTGTTTTATAGGTGTCATATATTTTTATAGTTCTCTTAGGATATTAACTAATTTGTTTAAATTCTGTTGTTCCCTGCATTATCTGTATCTCTAATTTATTTTTTAAAAATTATTTTCCCTTTTTAGTCTCTACATCTAAGGTGATAGCATTTATACAATTATTCAATAATTTTTGTTGGTTGATATACAAATAAGACACTTAAAAATCTGCATTTTAACTAACTACAGGTCAGGGATTTTTACTGGAAAACTTTATTTCTGAGCAGTTAGTCATGCAGTTGACCTCTTCACTGAGTTCTCCTGGCTGTGGAAGCTCTTTCTCAGGAGC
Organism: Arctocebus calabarensis; assembly: GCA_963573935.1. NCBI lineage: Eukaryota > Metazoa > Chordata > Mammalia > Primates > Lorisidae > Arctocebus > Arctocebus calabarensis. Next base: position 29,517 of record CAUYON010194869.1, on the reverse strand, counting down.
TTTTCAGGACCTCCTGAGAATTCTCCAAGCTTTTCTTTGGGGGATGATGTCGGCCTGCTGCTGCTGCTCTGTAATGGGAGGACAGGCAGCTAATGATCCCATCATTTAGGTGACAGACTACATTAATTCTGGCAAGACCCTGAGTCTCAGAACACTCAGACTGACTTTTCAGAATAATAAATCCCTAAATTCTAGTCAGGGAGGAATTACCTAAATGCCAGTCATTTGTGCATTCCTCACATAGAATTTAAATCTACATCTCTGATTTCTTATCTTTCTGCTCTTCCTCTCCATCCACCGGCACTCACACTTTGAAACCTAGGGTTTTGAAAGATGAACAGATCCCTTTTATACTAGTTTCCTCTGCTGCATTCACTTTATAGCCCCCTTCACCGCATTCAATCATTTTAACAATAATCTGTCTGTTTGTTGAACTCTTTCATCTATTGGTGGCCTTAGTGCCACTAAACAGGGTCTCAAAAACAAAAGAAGATAAACATGTGGATCATTACTCTAACATGAGGATGGATTTGAGAGTAAAAAGACTAGCAAAGGTATAAAGATTAAGTTAGTGCAATTACATGGAGGTATAATGTGGAGATACAATATGGGCCTATAATGTATGATTGTGAACGAAGAGTATAGTTTGAAAGAGATTTAGGAGTAGAATCTATAGACCAGTGGTTCTCAACCTGTGAGTCATGACCCCTTTGTCACAATGAAAATACATCCTGCCTATCAGATATTTACATTACAATTCATAACAGTAGCAAAATTACAGTTATGAAGTAGCAACAAGGCTTGGCACCTGTGGCTCAACACGCTAAGGCGCCAGCCATGTACACCTAAGCTGGCAGGTTCGAATCCAGCCCAGGCACACCAAACAACAATGACAGCTGCAACCAAAAAATGGCCGGGCATTGTGGCGGGCACCTGTAGTCCCAGCTACTTGGGAGGTGGAGGCAGGAGACTCGCTTGAGCCCAGGAATTGGAGGTTGCTGTGAGCTGTGATACCATGGCACTCTATCCAGGGTGACAGCTTGAGGCTTTGTCTCAAAAAAAAAAAATGAAGTAGCAACAAAAATAATTTTATGTTGGGAGTCACAACATGAAGAACTGTAAGGGTCACAGCATTAGGAAGGTTGAGAACCACTGCTATAGACATTTGTGGCTGACTAGATGTGATAAATAATACCCTAAATAAGGAGGACAATGTTACCTCTAAAACAGAAAATATGAAAGGCTAATTTAAAATTTTAATGAATTTTCAAAGTTGCAAATATATTAATATTCATATTCTCAATCAGCAAAACTCTTTAAAATTAATCCAGAGCCAGACAACATGTGAGGCAATAACATAAAAAAGATGAATAAGTCTCATTTTGGAGGGCCTTATCATTAGCAGATTTAGTTAGAGTTTAAGTGGAATGGCCCCTATTGAATTAGAAACCATCAAAGTACATTAATACCAATGGGAAGAGTTGTCTGATTTTCTCCAGAATCACTAATCTCCTGCCAAGAAAGAGCACATAATGATAAATTAGCATAAATGATGCAGAAGGGTAATTGGGATAGGTTTTGGGAAGAATTGGTGAGTTGTTGATTTTAAGAAATTATACCAAAAAAACTATTTTAAAAACACAAATTTATAAAAGTGTGTACCAAAGGTTCCTTAGACAGGAGAGAAGCAAGTGAATTCAGAAAAGGACTGGTGAAGCTGGCTATAAATGTTGGATTAGGGAACTGAAGACTCCAATAAAGTCAATGAATAGAAGGCCAATAAAAATTATGGCCAAACAGCTAATTATATTCCCAAACCTTTTCCCTTTCTTCCTTTCAGAAATAGAAAAATCCCAATTTGGGGATGTACAAGATTTTTCAGCTAGGGCCTATATTTCTCAGCGTCTCTCTTAGCTAGGTATGATCATGAGACTAAGCTTTAAGCAATGTTATATGGATTTAAGGAATATGAACAACTTTGGGGTCACATCCCTTAGTAAGAAAACTGGTAATGCTTTGAAATCCTACAACTCATGTATAAAAGACACATGGTAGACGTTTTCCCAAATTAATAACACTCCTAAAAATTTACATGACACTGCTAATAAAGGGTTGTGAAATTGAAGCACATTTTTCCAAACCAGTAAGAAAAAAGATAAACTTTTATCAATCAGACTTTAAAAAAGAAAGAAAACAAAACTGTTAGCTTTTTCCATGTTATTTAGCCAGCTTCAAATATGTGAAGAAAGATAGCCCCCTAGAGGGTGGCAAAACTAAAGACGGAAAGAATGTAAATCCCTTGGTGGCCTTATGAAACAAAGCCATTTTTTTTTTTTTGCACTTTTTAGCTGGGGCCAACTTTGAACCCGCCACCTCCTGCATCTGGGGATAGCGCCCTACTCCTTTGAGCCACAGGAGCTGCCCCATTTTTTTTTCTTTTGAAAGAGAGTCTCAAGCTGTCACCCTGGGTAGAGTGCCCTGGGGTCATAGCTCACAGCGACCTCCAACTCTTGGGCTCAAGTGATCCTCCTGCCTCAGTTTTTCTATTTTTAGTAGAGACCGGGTCTTGCTTTTTGATGAGGCTGGTCTCAAACCTATGAGCTCAAGCTATCCACCCTCCTTAGCCTCCAGGAGTGCTAGGATTATAGGCTCGAGTGACCGTGCCTGGCCTTAAACAAAGTCATTTTTTACCCTGGACCATCCACTTCTACACTGTTACATAAGGAAGAGTTCTTGGACATTGGTTGTATATTTCAACATCTTACACTGTACCTAAACTTAAGTGGAATAATGTGTGACTGGAAGCATAGAACCCGTAATCAGAAACTAGGATATTAGATTTATGACTTCAAATGTGATGTAGTTCTGGGGCATATATTAGAATGGCATCATGAGAGTTTGTTGTTGAAAGAAAGTGAAGGTAGCTAGAGATAGAAAAAGATGGAAAGAATATCTGAATTTAGTAAATCAAGTTCATTTATATAGTTATTGAAATCACTTGGATAAGAATAGGGATTAAGGACAGCAAAACAAAAATGCTAAATCATAAAACAGAGTTCTCAATGATGTAGGAAAACCCTAAAAATAATGATGGGGACAGGGTAAAAAGGAGATTGCAGCAGTTGGTTGACATAAGCCTCAAGTTCCCAGTGGAAGAATAACATTAAAAATGTAGTAGCCCAGATGTTATCATTAACTAATTTGGCAAATCGTTTAACATTTGTGGTTCAAAGATCTCTCACCTGTAAAGGAGAAAATTGGATTAGATTATACCTGTTTTCCTTGCAGCACTAACATTTCATGATTTTAACTTAGAATTGAATCCAAATCCCCTAATTCTAATAGCAGACCAATCTTCTACTTGCTTTAAAACCAGAATGTCACTTCACTTTTAACAGAATATAAACCCAGGGCTAAAGCCTCTTGGGAAGAGTGAGGAAATGGTACATAAACAAGTCACTTTCCTTCTCTTTCCTGCAGTGATACTCAACTTCAAATTTCTTCCCTCTGTATCTGTGCACTGTGGTTCACAGCTGTGTGAACAGATTCCCAATTACCATGATTTGCAGGAAAATCTAAGCCCAAAATGAGATGAGGCCTATGGGAGGAGTGAGTGTCTTGGGTGACCTCTTTCTGACCCGTACTGTTTTATCATCCAGCTGCCGGTAAAGGGGGGTTGCTTATACAATAGTGTTTCTCTTTCCTTTGCCTCGTTGGATGTTTTGTCTTTGCTCTGTTTTTCTTTTTTGATTTCAATAATTTTCTCTTTTTAATAGATTATGTCAAAGCTTCTGTATATATATATGTATTACACAAAAATACAAGCATATGTACAACATAGCGTTACTAATTTCCTAAGCTTTCAAATAATCCAATCACAAGTTTGATGAGTCTTATGAGCAAGATAATGTTCTAACATTCATTTGCCCTTTGCAAATGAGTCCTGGGCATTTTGTTTCTTTTACCTTGGGCAATGATACTCTGAATCTTTTTAACCACCTGAATCTCTTACATGTCCCATCTTGGGCTTGACCCAGCTATCTGAGGAGAGAGATTTTGCTCCACATCCAGTCCATCACCTGTGTATTTTTATTTTTCCAACAAGAGAAACAACAGCCCTGGACAGAATTTGAGTCAATTATTAAAGTAAATATGTAGAGGCTATTGGTTGAATTTGTCTATAATAACCACAGAATAGGACCACTTCAGATTCATTTTCTATTCCACTTCTGGTTTTTGATTAAAAAACATTGTGTGAGGTAACCATTTCTCATGAGTTATTGTGAAAACATCAAAGTTTGGTTTCCTTTACACAAATACCTTCCCAGTTCTTTCATGGATTCCTGTGGCCACATTAAAATCTGTCAGATAAACTTTGCTGCTTTAATTTGGGGAGAAAAAGGGTTAACTGAGGAAAAGATGTTGATTACTAGTTGTTTAATTGTTCTATAGTTAATACTATATTCCTTGTTTTGATTGTTGATTTTCCACTAAAGAGACATTAATTATGATACTAAAGTTAATAGAACTTATTCTTTAACCCACTGAACTGGGCTGAGGCAATCATTACTGTTTTCTCTTAGCAATTATGTAGATCCTGTAACCATTATTACAATAGTAAATTAATCATTTATCTTATTTATTAAAAGTAAAACCTAGCTTGCAATCTCCATCAATGCTAGGAACATACTTATATTTTTCACCATGATACTAAGACTTGCAAATTCTAGAAGTTCAAAAATTGAGTGAATAAATGTAAGTACTATTATATTGAATACTATTTTTCATGGTTTTCTTTTAAGTGTTCATGCCTCTGAGATATATATAATAGCTTCTAGAAGGTCCTACAGAAGTATGGAGCCCTGAAAATAGCATTAGACCTAATGTGATTATTAGGTAAGGTTTGAACAAAAGTCATGCTTTGTTATTCTGATTAATTGTTACAACACCCTTAACTGCACTGGTAATTTTCAAAGTATCAGGAAAGAACTGATAACACAAAAAAGAAAGTACACACATTCAGAGTGTAATTTCCTTTTTTCCTTTTAACTCAGCAGGGATTCAGGAATCATCACTGTTAACATCATTTATCTCTACATTCTAAATATGTACAAGCATAGCAAGGAAATTTATGGTTAAAATCGTGCCATGTAATCCATGGTTTACTATAAAATGCAATATTGAAGTGGCACTGAGCATAAGCAGTCATATACCTCTCACATGTTCTGCTCTGTATTAGCAATCACCAGGTATTTATTGCCTCTTTTCCCCGCTGATATATTGTATTGATAGCAGGTCACCTGTGTTAAATAAATGGGTGTGATTCAACTAGGATTCACTTTAAACTCTATCATTATTTTTTTCTAAATTATGACATAAATGCCGATGTTTCTTAACATGTGTGCTTATCTTCATTGAAATCTCCCATGTACATATGAAATATAACAATTTTGACATTTTTAAAATAAGAATGGACTCTTTGAATCTCATAGGACTTTCCCACTGAGTATCCAAACCATAAAAAACTATTTGAATAAATAACTGGTCCAAGCCAGACCTTAAGCTTATGATAATATCATTTAAAAAAAAAAAAAAGATCTCTAGAGGAAAGTTGATGACTTATTTGGCATGATTGTTTCCTCTTATAACTTTTTTTTATTTCTACATGCATCCTTCATTACAATATAATTGTTCTAGATTACAATATTTATAACTGTAGGCTTGCTGACATTTCTGGCAAATTGTAGAAACTATGAGTCTATAAATGTGGACTTAGTTTATTTTATTTAGTAATTAAGATTTCTTTTACCTGAAAATTTATTCAAAATTAAATTTTATTGGCATTGCTTAATTTATTCCGGATATCTAAACAGGAATAAGCTGCTAGATTTCCTCCTCTCTTTCTCATTTCTATGGTCTGAAACGCCTCTGTTTAACAAGTGTCAAGAGTCGCTTCTTACAGGAAGTACAAACCTCTGTCTCTCTTGGGACCTTCCACAACCTGACTCCCCTCATAGCTATATCCAGCCTATTTTAATCTCTGTATCACATGACTTCTGCTTTAATAGACATACGTTTTCTTTTGTATTTAATATAGTATACATCCAACGCTTTCTTTTGCATTTAATATAGTATACATTCAATTCTCAATAGCCCTTCTTCTTACTCATCTTTCAAGTTAAATCCTCATCTTGTGAAAGAGATCCTCCATTTATCTAGAGAGTTCTACTCTCCATCCTTTCCACCTGGACTCCTGCCCAGATGCCTGAGGCAACAAACTCGTCTGACCTTCATAGGTCAGTTACATTTGGCCAAAAGGAAGGCTGGGCAGAAGATGGGGAGAAAAGAGAAAAGAAGGTGGGAATGTGGCATCTATTCCTCCAATCTCTTCCTATAAGCAATTTCACCTGCATTAATCCCTCAACTAGAGGCAGGTCTCTCCACAGGACTCTTTTCTTCCATGTTCCAAGAATTACTCTATTTTTTTTTTTTTTTTTTTTGCAGTTTTTGGCTGGGTCTGGGTTTGAACCCACCACCTCTGGCATATGGGGCTGGTGCCCTACTCACTGAGCCACAGGCACCGCCCAGAATTACTCTATTTCTTAGCCTTATCTGATGGTAACTTCCTGGTTGCTATTAGCTCCATGATAATGCACTATCTATGCAGTTTCCATGCACCCTGAAAGAATATTTGTAAACAGTTCCTTTCTTAAGCTTTTTGAAGTTCTTTGTCCTCTTAGGATCCTGATTAATACACATCTCCTCCAAGACCCTTATCCAATAACTCTGATTCACTTTCAGGTGATATAATGCATCCTTATCACATGGTGGTAACTTTAAAATATGTCCACAAATTCTTTGATACTTGTCCTTACAAAAAAGCACAGCCTAGATAGAAAACTCCAGGGACTCAACAACAGAAACTCCAGGAAGTGATCTAGGAACACTCCAGGAAGTGATATAGGATTCTCAGCCTATAAAATCAGTGTGCACAAATCAGTACCTTTTATATATGTCAATAACAGCCAAGTTGAGAAGCAAATCAAGGACATAATTCCCTTCACAGTAGCTTCAAAGAAAATGAAATACTTAAGAGTATAACAAACAAAAGAGGCGAAAGGTCTTTTTAAAGAGAATTATGAAACCCTAAGAAAAGAAATATCAGAAGACATTAACAAATGGAAGAACATACCATGCTTATGGCTGAGAAGAATCAACATTGTTAAAATGTCTATTCTACCCAAAGCCATCTACAGATTCAATGCAATCCCCATTAAAATATCAACATTATACTTTGAAGAACTTGAAAAAATAGTACTTTGTTTTGTATAGAACTAGGAAAAAAACCTGTAAAGCCAAGGCAATCCTTATAAATAAAAACAATGCTGGAGGCATCACTATACCAAACTTCAAGTTACATTACAAATCCATAGTAATCAAAACAGCATGATATTGGCACAAATATAGAGATACAGGCATTTGGAACAGAATAGAAAAACAAGAGATGAAATCAGTCTCTTATTGCTGTCCGATCTTTTTTTTTTTTTTTTTTGAACAATAAAGAATTTGTCTCATATTAGGGGTGTATACATTGGATACTTTTTCTTCCATTCTAGAGATACTTTGCTAAGGAGAACATGTTCCAGCTCAAATGCATCTCTTGAGTAAAGCCTTTTCTATTGCCCAACTCAACGCAATTTCTTCCTCTTAATGGTCTTCTCTGAATAGCATGTGACATATAATGCCCTACCTTAGAATAGTGTGTGCACTATTTTGGCCTGGCCTGGCCTGTACACTGATTAAACTAGAGTACACTTTATTCATCACTATATACTCTGAGGACCTTATATAGCACTGGTGCATCAAAAGGACTTAATAAGTACTGGCTAAGTTGAAATAAATTGATTTAACTATTTTAATGAAAGTATTCCACACACGGAGGGGAAAAAATAGCACATAAAGGTAAGTAAACAAATGGCCAGCTTGATCACAAGGATGCCCTTTGGTGAAAGCCACTAAGATGGTGTCATCTGCCAGCATGATTTGCCCTGGTAACATCCTTTCTTCCCTCTTGCCCATCGCAGGTCTGCTTAGTGGCCTACCTTGGCTTGTTTATGCTTTGTGTCTCATATCAAGTTGACGAGCGGACGTGTATCCAGTTTTCTATGAAAGTAAGTTATGATTTTCCTTTCTCTTTTATATCACATAAAAAATCCAAGTGTAAAATAAAGGAAAGCCTTTTTAAGGGCTTGTGTATCTGATCTGTCTAGAAATTGTATTTTTAGGCAGGCTCAAAAATGTTTAAGAGGGTATCATTCCAGACCCCAAAGGTAATGCTGAGTTTTTTTTTGAAGTCTTAATTTCCATGAACTACGTTGGCATGGAGGATATGCAGTCTGCCCTTCAATGTCCTTAAAAGGAATATTGAAAATTCATCAGTTCAACAAAACACTTGGCCGGGGAGAAGGTGTCTCTGTTAGCACCCACTTCCATGTCTTGGGGGTTACTTGGAATATTTTAATAATGAAGCGGTCTAAGTGTATTTCCTCTTGTAGGTGGGATCACTGAGACAGAAAAAGTACATTGGGTGCATCCAAAAGATCTGTGCCAAGAATCTCAGGGCAGAGCAGGGACTGGAATATGCAGGGTTTGGCAAGTGTGTGTGTGTCTTTCATCTGCATGCATTTTTTTCTCTGTTAGGGACAGTGAGTTTGGTTGGAGCGCATTCAAGTACACAGTATTTTCACTGCACAATAGAATCTACCCCAAAGGGAAAGACAGACACACCCTGTCAGAGTTTAAGGACATAAAAACAGAACTTAGCAATCAGAGCTAGGAAAAATCAAATTTCTGCATTCTCTCACAGCTGCTGCAGCAGAGAATAAAAAGTTTTCTGTAGTTTTTTTTTTTTGGGGGGGGTGTACACATACTTTTCTTCCACAAGAAAAAATATGAAAACTGGATATTCTTTTGTTTACTACAAGAAAGCACAAAGCAAAAGAGTAAGTTAATGATATTTTTTGGAAACTACTAAGATGAAAAAAAGATGCGTTGGAATTTCTAGCATAATTGAAGCTCTTGACATTAAAAAAGCAAGGTGCTGATATTTTAAAAAATCATGCTACAAACAGGAATTTGTGGAATTTAAAAATTTACATTTTATTAATTAACTGAAAAAAGCTGGTCACACAAAATATATGATGTGATCCTATAGAAAAAAAAATGTGTGTAGAAGTGTTGTCTGTGAATGGTGGGATTCTATCTGCGTTTTGTAGTTTTTCTCTAACTTTGAGATGTTCTCCAGTAGTAATACATAACTAATTAAATATTGATAGATGCTATTTTTAAAAATTGATAAAGTTAGAATTTTGGTGGATATGCCTACATTGAATTTTACTTTTTCTATCTGAGGACTTTCCTTAACAGAAGGTCAGATAGGGTAGACGTCAGTTGGTGTTTACTTTTTTTGTAAAGGTCTGACTCAACAGTAAGGCTTGGTGATTAGGAAAAAAAAGAGCCATAAAGCATAGTGAGAAATGGCTTGTTAAATTATAGGAACTTCATTCAATAGATGAAAAACAACCTAAAACTAGGTTTCCCTCAATTTGTGTCAAACGCCCTCATTCCCTGTGCCCCCTCCTCCCATGATGATCCCAGAAAACGGCAGAGGCAAAAGCATCAGTTTCAGAGAGGCTCCCGAAGCCACCTCAAAATCTGTACCTTTAAAATAAGGAGCAAGAGAAAGAAAGAAGAAAGGAAAAACGAAAAAACAAGTCACTGCCAGTGTCAGCCCGGTTGAGATTTCCCCACCAGGAAGATCTCATTAGCTGCCTTTTCCCCTCCACCTGTGACAGACATTGACAAACACTGAGGCTCTTTTCTCTTCTCCTGAACGTGACCTTTGGTGATGCTCGCTGCCAGCTCTGTAAGGCCGGCTCTACATTATCACCCGGGTTGAAAGTGGCCTTAAAGCCATCTCCAGGTTTTCCAGTGACACCACGGGGTCCAGCTGACCCCTCATGCCTCTCAGGCCATGGGGGACGGGGTGGGGTGGGGGGTGGAGTGCGTGAGGGGACATGAAATGCGCCGTCCCAAGGGGTTTCTCCTCCGGAGAGCTGCGTTTCAGTGTCCGTACTGGCACCTTTCCTAAGCTTTTTGGGGAGGATTTATTTCCTCCTGTTGAATGGCCAGATAGCCAGGGCAAGCAGTCAGGCCTTGATGACAGTCTCATTGTGATCTGCACAGACAATAGCCACCGGCTCTTCTCTTTTCCTTCCAAGCTCAACAGTCCTCTCTGGCGGCGGCCCCTTGGCAGGTCCCCGAGGCCACCGCGCGCTCCTTCTTTCTGCCCCCACCCCCTCCGCACCCGGGGAGGGGGACTCGGGCCTCCCTAGTGGCCCAGCTTTCTCGGCGCTCACCTGGAGGCTCAGAAACGTGTCGGGGTCATGTGCTTGCGGGAACTTTCCGGGCACATTGCCTCCCGCCCACATCCAGGAGGAGGCCCCCGCCGCGGCGAGCTGCACAGGGCCCTCACCATGCAGGCCACCGGGGAAGGTAATTAAATCCAAGCAGAACCAGCCTCCTCCCGAAGCCACCGAACGTGAAGGCTGCAGCCGGGTACCAATTAGAGGCAGCAGCGCCGGCGGGGACGCGCCGGGCTGCGGTTACATAAGCGCCCGGGGCCCCCGCGCCCCCGCCCGCGGCGCAGCGCCAGACTGATGGGCTGGCACCCGCGAGACGGATGCCTCCTGCGCCCCGCGTTTATCAAGATATATTCGCTCGGATTCCCAAGGTCATCGTAAACACTTTCACAGCTAGTTTATTCGTGCTGTGTAGGTAAAGCAAGCCACCTGATTTTAAATTACAGATTCTAACCCAGAAGCTTGTTGCTGTCAGATGAGTTAAAAGCCATACGGGGAAAATGCTACAGCGCTGCAGATGGAGCCCACAGGCTTTGGGGGAGCCAGTATATATTTGTCCTAAAATGGATACGAAACTTGATCCTGCCCCCCTTCCGTGGCCTGAGGTTTTCTCCGAATGGGAGAAGCCTAGTCATTGTGTGTGAGGTGCGCTGATGGCAATGTCCCCCCGTGTCTTTGTATTTAGAGAAGCTGAGGCATAGTTTTTCTTGTGCTCTTGCTGACTTACAGCATATTTAAACGACTCAATTAAAATTGAGCAACCACTGTGTTTGGGTAAATGTTTACGTCGTTCCTACAAACCAAGCATGCAGAAAATAAGACAAAGCCTGTTGTGAGTTGATTCTTCCTGAGTCCTAAGACCTGGCAGCTCTACCCATCTCTCCTAATTTATTTGTGTATTTATTTCACGAATGCTTAAATAGTGCTGTTAGTGTACCAGACGCTGTTATAAGCTATCTACAGATACAGTCTTTTGGTGCTTATAATGCTCCTGTAAGTTTACAGATGAAGAAATATAGATGCACACGGATTGATTAATTTGCCGAAGGACCACAGCTAGTGAGGACAGAACCCAGATTCCGACCCAGGCAATCTGGCTCCTTGGTTTATGCTCTTAATCATCCCCCCAGTACTGCTGTGCGTTTGTTAAACAGCCTTGGAGAAATCTTTTATCTCTGAGCCCAAAAGTCATCTTTTAAAAATAGACAAATTTCCCATTTTCCGGTAAATGTATTTTTGTGGCTATCATGAGAAGATAAAATATTTTGCAACTATTTGGATTATTTGCAGATCCAATGAGGGATTATTGTCATTGCTTTGAGATATTGCCCCAGGGAATGTTACAGAAATCTGCTAAGGGTGTATGTGTGTTGGAGTTGGGGGGGGTTATGACAAGACCCTCCACTTCCATCTATTGATGGCAATAAAACATGTAGAGAAAATTCCAATTTGGGGCCATTCTGTTAAGCGATGACTGCCAGGAAGGAAATGATCCTTTTAACTTGGGCCTTCCCCACTAGCTAGAAAACATACCAATGTTCCCAGAGAGAATAGTTCCCAGTTCTTTACCAGCTGCTCTGGAAATGCAGATACAAGGGGCAAATACACGCAGCACAACCAGCACAATTTAACGTGGCTCTTGGCACCAAGAACTTGAAGTCAATCATCAAACCTGAATATTTCACAGCAACCCAGAATAGTTGACATATTTTGCCCTATTAGCCCCACAAAATAAAACCATATTTTTTAGCCTAAGCACTCCAAATTTTGCATAGAGACTGTGAAGATGGTGGGGACAGGATGAAGACAGTTCTGTATTACAAATTAAATATTTCCTTTTAGCATTTATAATGGTGCCACTTTGTATTTATCTGGTTCCCTTCCTCCAAGGAACACTAAATATGTTGAGTATACCTCTTGTTATGTTCCTGAGATTATGACATGTTTCTATAAACTGTTTCACAGATGGAGATATTTGAGTTATATATGACAACTCTTCAAATGATTTGAAAATGAAAAATGGTGTGTGTTTTAGATATCTTTGGAGAGAAGATCTAAAGAATCCATGTTAAGAATCCTTAACTTTGGTTAAGACAGTGGTTCTCAACCTTCCTAATGCCTTAGCCCTTTAATACGGTCCCTGTGGGTTGCGACTCACAGGTTGAGAACTGCTGGGTTATGACATAGTAAAATGTATTAAGACAAAAATTACTTTAATCAGTTCCACCCTCTTGCAGTGACTTCAGATACATGGTCAAGCATTGTGTGATCTCTGATAGATTCCCTTGCAAGCAAAGCAGATATATGCTTAGGGCAGCAGTAGTCAGTATACCCACACATGTGCATACAGGTGCCCATTCAAGAAAGAGAAAACAAAATCGTAAGTTCGGTGTTCTGTATCTAAGACTTGAAATATTTGAAACTGTCATTGTGTGGAAAATCGCTCACTTGGAGGACTTTTGTATACCTGTTTTGTAGTTCCACATGTTTTTATTTGAATTGTAAATAATTATAATTAATTATATTATATAATACGGTATATACTAATATTAATATAATTAATTATATTATAATTATTAGACATGAGAGAAGAACATCATCTGTTTTCGAGCCACTTTCATTTGAACGTAGAAATGCCTGGAATCCTTCTTTGGGACATTCCCATTCACCAGAGTTGTAAAGAACAACTTTGTCTGCAGTAACAGATCATGCACTGAGAGCTATGTACACTGGTCCCCAAAGCTGGAGACTCTGATCCTTACCTAGAACCTCAGCAAGTAGATCATTAAGAGAAACATTTCCCATAGGTATCCATCCCAAAATATTTCTTGAACTGTAAAACATATTTTATTGTGACCCTATCAATGAATAATCATAATTTTTGATCAAAATATTTCAGATATAAGCAAAATGACTGAATTGGTCTGAGAGTCCACAGTCTTCAACAGCAGAATGAGGACTTTAATCAGACTTTTCCAGAGCCTAACACGGAGGCCCACAGTATTCAAAACTTTGGTGGCGGGAGGTCCCTGTGACTCGAGGAGTAGGGCACCGGCCCCATATACGGAAAGTGGTGGGTTCAAACCCACCCCCAGCCAAAAAAAAAAAAAAAAACCTTTGGTGGCCAACATACGATTTAGAGCTTATTTTCACACTCAGGAACTATGTAGTTACAGCTGGTTTGGGGATAAGTTTCAGAGGTGATCAAGCTGGCATCATGCCTCTTGCTTTCTGGAGTCATAATTTTTTTTTTTTTTTCTCCGCAATGTCTTGGTGGGGACTCTGGCATTCACTCATGGATACAGTTAGGGGAACATTAGATTGAAGATAGCTTTATTACTATTAGTATTACCCTGCCTTGTAAGTTTACCAAGTCTTGCTAATTTTGGCCAATACAATGTTTACATTACAGAAATCCATTCTTTACATCCTAATCTTGTCTCAATCTTAATATCAGCTGTACTTGAGGTCAGAATAAGCACAGTGCATCATCGGGAATGGCTAGCTTGCTTGGGATTCCTGTATCTAGACATAAACATCCCACAGTCAAACTAATACAGTGGTCACAACTTATGAAACGGGTCCACACCTGGATGGGAAATGAAGATGGGAGCAGGGCTTAAGAATTGCTCACTGGGCTCGGCGCCTGTGGCTCAACGGGCTAGGGTGCCAGCCACGTACACCTGAGCTCGCGGGTTCGAATCCAGCCTGGACCCGCCAAACAACAATGACGGCTGCAACCAAAAAATGGCCAGGCGTTGTGGTGGGCACCTGTAGTCCCAGCTACTTGGGAGGCAGAGGCAGGAGACTCGCTTGAGCCCAGGAGTTGGAGGTTGCTGTGAGCTGTCTACCCAGGGTGACAGCTTGAGGCTCTGTCTCAAAAAAAAAAAAAAAAAAAGAATTGCTCACTGATACGTAAATAGGGAACCATCTCCGCATCTCTGGGGAGAGACAGCCCCTCTATCGGGGAATTTCTGGGAGGGAAGAAAAATAACCGTTTTGATTAATTAGCTTTGCAAATAGTCATCCAGTGTTCTTTGTAACCAGAAGGTTTTCTTGTGCTTTCTTGCAGCTGCTGTACTTCCTGCTGAGCGCCCTCGGCCTGATGGTCTGCGTGCTGGCTGTGGCCTTTGCTGCCCACCACTATGTGCAGCTCACACAGTTTACCTGTGAGGCTGCCCTTGACTCCTGCCAGTGCAAACTGGCTTCCTCCTCAGAGCCACTCAGCAGGACCTTTGTGTACCAGGATGTGACTGACTGTTCCAGCATCACTGGCACTTTCCAACTGTTCTTACTCATCCAGATGATTCTTAACTTGCTCTGTGGCCTTGTGTGCTTGTTGGCCTGCTTTGTGATGTGGAAACATAGGTACCAGGTCTTTTACGTGGGTGTCAGGATGTGCTCCCTAACAACTTCCGAAAGTCAGCGGCAAAAGGTCTAAACAGTCTTGCCCAAAGTGGGGAGAGAAAACAGCACCCTCACTAGCCGAGGTTAAAAACAATTTTTTTTAAACAAAGGCATAAAAACCTTTTGACAATAAATAATATTCATTGTTCAAAATGAATATTTTTATATTTTTTAAGAAATAAAAGAGCATTTTCTTAGGTTTTTATTGTATTTTTAAACAAACACTCTTCTGGAGAACACAGGACCCAAATTGGTGTTGGGATATTAAAAGTTAAAAGAACAGCGAACAGGGAAAAATGGCATAGATCTGTCTTTACTGTCTGGAGTGTACTCTTATTACTCATTTTACCCATTACTTATGTAATCTTCTTTCCTATTAGTGTAGTTGGATGATGGGAATTGTGACTTTCAGGCCCACTTGCTAAATTTTGTGGCGTCCACTTCTGAACCCACCTCCGGCCATTACCTTGAAGAAAGGCAGGAAGTGGGGGAAGAGCTGCCTGTCCAGGTTGAATCTCCTTGTTTTCCCTCTCAGAAATATCTTCAAGGCATGAACCAGCTTAAAGGAGCAGAGCAGAAAAGAAAGGGACTTTGCAGGAGACTAAGTAATTTTAAACACCTGGTCAGGGGGCGCCCTCTTTGCTTCCGCTCCCTTAGTTTGGCTGTGTGAGTAGACAACTTGCTAAATGCTTTGCATAACTGTTCCCAATAATTCAAAGAGGGTAGTAGTTGTATTCTTAATGATGTAGAAGGTTTAAAAATAATTACATTATGCTTCTCTTCTATCCTCTAAAACAAATCATTAAAACTAATTTCTAGCTAATTGTTAATTATAATTATGCTCAGAAGTCTATTTAATGAGCTCTGACTATACTTCTGCGGCACTGTCGGTGTTAAGAGAAATTATTCTCACAAGAAAAGAGGCCTAAAGATTTTATTAATAGCTTAGGTGAAAAGTGAAACAAGAGCATGGGTAATAGGAAATGTTGGTACCAATAGCACATTTGTGATATGTTGAAAAGTGCTCCTCTTGGCAACCAAGTGCACTGGAGGAAGACTGGGTAATGCTGATGTGTTCCATTCACAAAACTGTGTCGTTATTTTTGATCATCCCAGTATTGATTTGCATGCTCCCTCAGCCTGTGTGTAACGGTTTGACAATCTTGTTTGTGCAGTATGTTCATTGACTTGGACTGTAGTTTTGTTTGGTTTCCTTGTTAAGTGATTGTAACTTACAGCACAAATACCCCATGGTGGGAAACTTCTCTCTGTTACTGTTACATTCTGAGTGATATGAGCATATTAAGGAAGGAGCTGAAAATAGAAATACGTGCAGCATAAATGTTATCAAGAGCTTTCTCTATTAGCATGCTCCCTGTGGAAGGCACAAATTCGAGATAAAAATGGACCTCAGTTTGGGTCTCTGTGTTGCCCATTGATATACCTCACTAATCAAGAAACTTTAGCCTAAAAGTAAAACACTTTCTTGTTTGCCTTAGAAGAAAGATGAATAATTTCATTGACCGAGATAATGGTGTCAGTTTCCGCACACTATAAATACCCAAGTAAAAAAGGAAAAGATTAAGTCAGTAATCTAGAGGACTGTAAATATCTTTTATGTCCTCCAGATAAAACGCCTGATTAACAGATGTTCAAACCTTTTTTTTATGTTTTGGCCTGCTTTAAAAATGTCCTTCCTACACGTTAGTTCAGGCCAAGAAGGCACATGGGAGAATTTAGTGGACAAATCTCTGGAGCAGAAAAATTCTGTCGACAGAATACCAAGCGTCCTGATGAGGACCTGAAAAATAGTTTGTGCCCGGTAAAAAAACATCCAATAACTGAATCCATGTGATGTTTTGATAGGGTTTCCTACATAAAGAAGAAAATGACCAAGAATCTGGAACTTGTAGGCTGTCTGTTAAAGAATAAGAGTGTAGTGCTTTAACGCTAGTTACCACAAATCAGGCCCCACTGAAAGCACGTCCTAAACATCTTTAAAACCTTTTTATAGCCACTGCAATGGGTTTTTATATTAAACAATTAAGATTATCCACATCATTAAGGTGCTCTATGCTTTTTAAGCGATTCACAGGGTATTTCAAATGGTAGACTAGCTTATGTGCTTCCTTTTTTAAAATAGTAGCAACCCATAAGAGCTGACTTGGTGATAAGCTTTATAACAGCATAACAGTCAGGGCATAGATATATGGGGCACATGTGGGGATTCTACTATTCTAGGATCAAATCATCCTTAAATCCCCAAAGAGAGAAAAAAGTCATAAGTGGATAGAAGGAACAAAACAGAAAAGAAAGAAAGAAAAAAGATTCCTTTGCTTTGAGCTCACTGTATATCGATATGTGTAAGAATTGTGTTGCATGAATAACAGCTTTGGGCTGGATTTGAAGTATTTTGATGTTGTGTTTTGCAAATATTGAAGTTACAATAATGGCAACAGAGAAGGAACAGATACACAGCTTTACACTTAGCAAAATGTTACATTTGAAATCTGACAGGGCGCCAAGATGGTGACTGTCTCTTCTAAACCATAAAACAGTAAGATTTGTGCAATCTCTTCCTCCTCTTCCACCTCCTCCAGGAGAATTAAATGAATCAAGACTTTGAGAAGAGGGGGAACAGCCGGGTCTTGGCAGTACTTGAAATAGGAGGAATACAGCAGCCTGAATGTACAGACTTTGTCAGCAAGCCCACTCGATCGGGCTATGCCTTCACGTGACCACCATCTGTGCCTCCCGTGCTCCATCCAAATTCGTGTAGGCTGCTCCTTGGAGCCATGCCTAAAAATATAGCTACACCAGAGCCCTAGAAACTGTAGTCAAGTAACAGGCCTAACTTTTTTTCCTCTTTGGCTTAGAAGTGTATATGATCTCTTCTTTGGAGTTTCCAGCTGCATACATCAGCGTGTTGTCCTGACGGTGAGAACCCATTGTATATGTAGTTTTCTATTCCTGTCAAGGGCATCGGAATCTTTTAATATTCTTGTACTTCCCTTCTGGCGTGCAGTATATCTGGAATATGTTTCTAAAACGTTACTAAAGGGTGGGAGAAAGGACAGTGGTGGGATGGTCATTTAAAGGTAATCAGAAATAAACTTAAAAGCGGCCCTGCCAAACCAATCATTGCTTATCAGGAAGCACACCTTTATACAGGATTTTCTAGAGATTGTCTCTGAACTGTTGCTGTGTCACCATAAATTTCTGTAAATCGAGTTGGCTGTCAGGCCAACTCCACGAGCCATACTCAAAGAGCTCAATCAGGCTTTCTGTTGTAACATTCAGCATAGCGTTAAAAAGAACTAATGGCCAAATATGTGGGCTCACAGTGGAAACATTCGTTTGGATGAAGAATTAGTGGTTTAGCCTTGGAAATGAATACCTTGATCCGTTTCTTCTGATTTCCTTTTATTATCTCAAATGATTATTATCCCCTTCAAAAATACTAGTCTGTACTTTGGTGTTGTGGTTTCATTCTTCAGGCATTAATCAAACAGAAAATGGAAAATGAAGCGACTCTACGTGTTTGAGGTGATGGTTTTTAAAGGGGTTTGTATAATGCAGATTTCTTTATTAATACAAGTTTCGTAATCCTAGAAAACACCTTGTTTGGACATGCATTACAATGAGTGTACGTTACCCGTGAATTGGTACACATGCAATCTCTCTTAGTGTTTATTTCAAAAATATGCTTTTGGAAGAGGCAAAAACTGACATTCGTTTGAAATCCTTTGTTCCAGTGACTGTGTCTATTTTGGTGCTGTGCATCCCTTGTAGAAGTCAAGGTTGCAATTGTTCCCAAGGCAAAAAGAGTCTCGAGTTGGAAACACATCTTGCGAATAGCACCTAAAATGCTGATTCTCAATTTTATACTAGTGATGTCAAAGTGATGGCCTCAAGAACGAGCTGCATATTGAGTGCCACATGTGCAGTCATAGTCTACACTTCATTGTATAGAAAAACTGACAGCCTTTTCCATTTCCTTTCTGAACTCAAGAACCTCCTCTTACCAACTCTGAGGCAATTTAAATAGTTGATTATATTGGAAGAACACGTAGTGGTTCTTTTTCTTGTATGGAGTTAGACAATCTTGTAGCATGCAGAAAGAAGGGGATAACAATTTAGGATGCAAACTCTGAGCTGGGTCTCCCGACACTTACTGCCTCTGTAACTTTGGAAAAGCCATTCAGTCCCCTCATAGGCAAAGATGAGAAAAATACAACTGCCTCCTAGCATGATAGAGAAGGTTAAACGAAATAGCACATAGAGTGCCTGGCTCATCAAGGGTGCTAATGAGCATTTGGGTTCTCCCTTCCATAGCCAGGTCATAGAGCTTCTGCTCTATGGAAGCTGCCGTCCCACATCCAACTAGAAAAGTAGTCCTCTTTTGCTATTCCCTTCTGTGACTCTCTTTTCAGAAACCAGAAACATCATCAAATGGGTCTCAGATAGAAATTTTGCTTTTAAAATAAGATAGCATTAACATTTACTGATAAACATGGAGTTATTTGCTGGTTGGATTCTTAGGTACTGGTTTACCCAGCTGAGTTTCTCTTGAATGGGGACTTCCTCTCCCAGGCAGAAGTAAAACTTGAGACATTTCTCCTGTTTTTCAGATAACTTCTAACTTAATGAAATAGAAGCATGTTTAACCTCAACTTTTCCAAACAAATCTTTTTTATTTTATTCTTTTACAGGTCTATCCTCCCTCTTCTAGAAAAGGGGCAGCACCTGTGGCTCAGTGGATAGGGCACCGGCCCCATATATCCAAACAAATCTCTATTGAATTTTTGTACATTATAGGTCCACTATTTTTAGGTTATAATGAACAGTCCCTTATTTACTTAAAAATTGAACCACATTAGGCACTTTTGGTATCCTTGACCCTGTAGGTCACTGATTCCCATTGAGGAATTACAAAAGCTTTACTTTTTGAGTGGAGTCAGAAAATAGCATGTAGAAATGAATAGAAATATTCATTTCCCAAGCTGGATATGAAAACATTAACATGAATCTTTATTTTGAAGGAAATTTAGTTGTCCAAGTTATACAGCCAGCAATCTGTATTTTCCCTTGATAGAGTTTATCTTAGCAGGTCATGATAAATTATTACTTAAATCTTTTATAAGTTAGTCTTTATAATGTATAGGACCAATATTAGATATTATACTTAAAAAATTCAAATTATGAGTAAGTGAAAACTAATATTCAGGGATGCCAGCACAGAGATAACAATTTATTCTTTCATTTCTTTCCAACAAGTGTTTATTGATGCCTTGCAAAGCGTGGATAGATACTTAGAGGAAATACTTTATTTTGCTTGAGAAGGTCATTAGCAAGAGCCTTTAATGAAAGGGATGTGGACATGTATTCATCTGTTATGCTTGGGGAAAAGCAGATACTGCAACAATAATCCAAATACCACATAGAAAATTTCACTGGAATGTTAAGTCTTCTGTTTGACTGGAGTCTGCAAGACTCTCTGAATCGGGGAAGAGGAGGCCTAGACTCTTTTGTGGGATGTGGGCTGGTCTTTCCTGTTCCACATGGAAGCCAGCTAGAGAAGAAGGCAGGGCCTCCCAATGGGGCCGAGGTGCATGTGATGCTGCCAAAAGATGTGGAGACTTAGATGATACCTGACAAGGGGACGGTACAACAAGAGGTCAGAGCACTTTGGAGCCCCCAACCTGAAGACTGAGACTGCACCCCTCCCTGGGCAGGGTGCCCTGCTCACTCTGTCTGCTTTCCTACCCAGACCCTTCTCCCCAGAAATTCTCACTGCGCTGTCTTTGCCTGACCACGTGTGATTGTAGAGAATAAGAAGATGACTTTCAAGGTCCAAGGGGGACAGTGACTGTGCTCTGTGACCAGAGAAGGTGCCTGTCATCTCGTGAAATCCACCCTCTTCCAGCCTCGCTACACCTTCCTAGACATACATTTATTAGACCGTTGATTACAGGAATGCTTAAAAGTAGAGTGGCAGCCATAGTGAATTGTCACAATCAGACAAACCAGGCTTGTGTTGGAGTAAGGGCAGCCATCGGGTATAGCCCTCACACGCACCTCACCAGATTTTAAGGTCACCCCAGAAAAGGACCAAGAAGGCTCCTATCACTATTAGATTTCTCTTCCTTTTCTCTCCTGGTCTATCTCTACTCTTCCAGGGCAATCCCCACCCTGCACTCACTAACCTCATTTCACAGCAAAATCTGCCCCTCCATCATCCCGTCCCATCTGTAGGAGACTCTACTAAGGTATTGTGAACTCAAGAGCCAGTAGTGAATACAGAGGTCCCCATAAACATTGTTTTCATTTAATAGGCCATTTCTAAAGATCAGAAAATCTTTTAGATCTAGAGAAGTGAGGCATGGTGCCAGGGAGTGGAGACTGCCCAGCTGTCCTTCAAACCCAATCACGTAGGCAGCCACCTACTCTGTCTGACCAGAAGTATCTGAGTCTCAGAGCTGGTGGGACTTGGAGAACATGGTCCCTCAGCCCCAGCTCTGACTGTAGCCTGGGAGCTGTGTGGGTCAGTAGGCTGCTGGCGGCTTCTCAGCATCTCTCTGCTTAGACTGGCTGAAGGGAGGTCTCCACAGGAGTCAGAGGGAAGGATTTTTTCCTCCCACGACTTCAGAGAGCATTTTATTGTGGAAGACAGGATGAGTAAAGGGGAAGAATTCATGCAGAACCTCTTTGTCCCCAGTGCCCGGCTCCCTGAGCATTGCTTGTGACAACTCACCAAGGTTGACTGACTCTGCTCAGACCCCTGGGCTTCTCTATTCATCCCACACAGAACACCCTCAAACACTGGCTTGGTTCACATTGCTGCCCAGAGGAGGACATGTCAGCCAATAAGCAGGAAAAATGCTCATTTCTTGTTGAAAAAGTCCCAGACTGTAACTTACCAGGGTGATCTTTCTATTTTCTTTTTTTTTTTTTTTTCTAATTTCCAAAATGTGTTTTTCCCCCAGAGTCCTTGAGCACAGACCTGCGGTTTCTCTCTGCTGGTTTTACAGTCTGTCTGCCTCAAGCCAAGAGACTTGGCTCTGACCCTCTCCTGAGTCAGAGTCTCGGCTGGTAGCTGAACCCAGGAAGCCCTGGCCCCACGTCTTCCCCTGGAACCACCAGACCACACAGCCTCCTGTGCTCAGCCCTTTGGCTGGATGTCCTGCCTCCTCTTTGTTTGGAAAGAGGCCTTACGTAACTGCACAACCTACTAAATGCTCCATTGTCTTCTACTTGGGAGGACTCAGAATAACCCATTAGTGACTTGTGACTTATCACAGAGATGGAATCTATTACCCACATATCCGCAGAACCCAGGGAACTTGCCTCCCCTATCTCATTCAGATCAATAATCAACAATGAGACAATGACTGTAGTCTTTGGGGCGTTATAAGGTCAGCACAAGGTGTAGGAAATACAAAGGCTGGTTCATCTATAGGTCACAGTACTTTGCTCAAGCAGCACATGAAAGTCATTTGTAATTCAAGAGACAGGCATAAACCTGATCTGATTATTCTTTTTACTAATCTGATTTTGATAAACAGCTGATGAAAATAGAAGGTGTCTGGTCATTAGAGGAGAGATACCCAGGCAATGAAATCAGTTTCTCTTATCTCACTGGGCAGGGATTTATATCAAGGATCCTATTAATAGTCCACAATGCCAAGGACCATGATCGCTGCCCTAAACTGCAAGAGCCTTCTGAGCAGCATGACAGAAACCCATTGGGTAAGGTCTTCTCCTCCATTTTTATTTTCTATGAATCTCTGATTAGCTCTGTTGGGAATTCTAGTAATTATTTTAAGCAGGTACCTTTAGAACCAAATATATACCTCTTAGGATTCAATTAAAAGTGAAAAGAACCTCTGCATGGTGTTGCCAAGGAGTTTTCACTGTTTGAGGCAGGGGTATAGACCAGGACCAATAAAACACTCTGTGTTAGGTGACATTTCCATCTGGTTCTGCTGCCAGAGCAGCCCTGGGGAGAAAAGCTGGAGGGGGTGAGGGGGAGAGAGAGAGAGAGAACAGTCTGCTCCAGCCGGCTCTTTCCCCATGGACCTCAGAGTCTTTCAAGTATCCCACAAGGCCCTTGCTTCTTTCTTTCTGCAGCAGACATCTCTCATGTGGGACTAGCTACGTGACCAGTTTCAGGTGGAGGCACATTTCTTTCCCTGCCCAGTGGCATGTGAGTCCTCAGCAAAGCTTTCACAAAAAGTCCCTGAACTTGGTGAGGTGCAGCTATCTCCAATAGCCTTTGAAGCCTCCCTTGAGAAAAGGTGAGGGGTTGTCTCCCATGCGATGACTTTCCCTCCCATGTCCCTTAGCACCTCCGCATCAGGTGACAGTCCACGAAGTTCAATGCATGGATCAAGGGACAGCAACTGCCAAACTGAGCAAAAAAACTGTTTTGTGCTGACTTTTGTGTGCAAATGGAGCTCTTATCATATTCAGCTCACTGCATTTCAAACAGCGAGTGGAGAAGGGGCTTTCCATTCTGACTCTAAAAGAGGAATTTCCCCAAAGATTACTGAAGACTCCTTCAGTATTTGGGCCCAAGCTTCTTGAAGGACTTACTTGTCTCCATTATAAATTTTAGGACACATAATTGAACTCCCCCCCAACTTTAAATTAATGTGAACCCCCCCCCCACTTCTTTTGATTTCTTATTTCTAGAAGACACAGTGAAGTTCAGGTTCACCTCAATAAGAAAACTGGATTACTTCCATTTTAGCTGAATACAACCTCCATCCAAATATGGGTGGGGACTATTTATACCGCAAGGATAAGAATTCAAAAGGCAGCTCTCAGCATAGCTCATGGGAGTGTCATTACAAACACTTTTTTTTTTTTTTTTCTGTGCTAACTGGCTATGTAGGAAGGATTTGGAATAGACATTAGGAAGAAGTCCCTAACTACAAATGTGTAAGAGAAGAAAAAAATTACCAAATAGTAGAACCCCTATTTCTGCAGCACATCAAACCATCTTTTCTAAAGATATTAATAAAATAGTATATAACCCTCTCTATGGAATGCCTTCATTGAGATACTGCCCAAAATTTATAAGAAAAAAATCCTTCCAACTGGAAATCATGGGAATTTACCAAACCAACAAAGACTTCTAATGGTGTCACTGTGCCTTCTTATTTGTTTGTTGGCCTCTTCTAGCTCTAAAAATAGTTTTGGTTTAGGGAATTTTGGAGAAAGTGTCAAAAGTAAGGAAGTTAAGGGACTGGAGAAAGAAGAATAATTGGAATAGCAATAAACTATCACTTTAAAGTAACAATAAAAATAAAATTTAAAGTAAAAAATTACGAATTTAATTACATATTTTAAGTACACAAAAACAATATGCAAAACACAGTCCTCTTTAACTAGACTTGGGAAATCCCAGAATGATACCGTAAAGAGCCCTTGAATTCAGTGACTATACGTGTCTGAGAGGTCGTGTATCCTGGTCATTAAAATATGATTCTGGATCCAGCCTGCCTGGCTTTGAATTCCAGTGCGGCCTTGGACAAACCATCTAATGTCTTTGTGCCTCCCTGCCTCGGTGTCTCTATGTGAAGAAGAATGCAGAGGGGCTTTGTGAAGAATGAATGAATTTTTTTATGCAATAGATTTACAATGTGCCTATAGTCAGTGCGATGTATATGATGATGGCAGTAACAACAGTGATAAACTGTCCAAAAATAGTCACAGGCACATTAGGAAATCAGGAAAACAGTGGTGGCTCTCAAAATTCCTAGAGCAAAACACTCTGCAGAAACACGAGTTAATAATTTCTATCTTCTGGAGCCTAAGTGCAAAACAGCAATCTCTCTGCCCTCCGGAAAACATTGGAAAGTGCAATACAGATGATTTGCTTGTGTTCCTTTCCCAGCCGTGGTTTCTGCTCAGTGAGCAAACTGGATCAGAGTGTCCAAGGCCTGGTGTCTGGGAGGCTGAGGCTTACTGCCCTGGGGAAGGACGCCAGGGCCAGACTTACAGAGCCCAGAGCCATCCTGTGGGCCCCTCCCCTACTCCAATAGATGCAGGGGGACTTCAGATTATAATAAATACCTCACCTAGCCTTTTAAGAGAGTAAATAACTAACACAAGCTTGTACAGTAGAGTAATAGGCTGCATATTTTGGGTAAGACAATCCTACCATGTTTGCTTTGGAGACTCTGGTGGGTTTATGGATGCACTGTTCACAAAGATACCTATGACTTTTTTCTTCAAACTCAGCTGCAGAGTTATTTTCTTCTTACTATCCTCAGCTCTGTCCCTGAGCCCTGCCCAGTATCATAACCTAGGTTCCATATGGGGGCAGGACTTTGGCAAAGTCCTGGTAAGGACCTTTCCAGCAAGCTGGTATCTATACATTTTACAGAGCCATGTCCAGAAAGTCAAGGTCGGCCCTGGAATCCAAGAGACGAAATCTTCAGAGGCCTTTTCCAAAGTTATTCCTACCAGGCCACCTTGCCTGCAGGAGGCCCCGTGGGCTGGTGCCAGAAGTAGGCTTAAAATGCAAGCCTACTCTGCTCAGACCTAAAGGCAGAGCTCCAAAAATTGACATCTTGGGTCAATTTTGGTACTCTGAAGAGCTGAGATAGATGAGATGTAGATTCACAGCTTGTTGGTGAATTAAAAATAGACATGAAGTACAGACATGAGCAAACTATCTGGCTGGGGGAAAGAGGCCTTCCTTGCCTGTGGGAGAAATGTCATGGGATCTGCTCTGGCTGTGAGCAGACACCCCAAGCCACATCCGCTGCACCAACAGCAGTGGATCTTGAAGTCAAAAGAGGACATGCCACCACCACACTCGATCCCAAACCACCTCCTTTCCTGTCCCAAGTTTCTTCTCTCCCTCCGCTTTTTTACCCCCCCATGCAGAAGAGGAAGAACTCAAACCAGGGAAAGGGACCAAGGAGATAAGAGCATGAAAACTTTTGGATATCTGCCTGCAGAGTTTTATATTCACTCTTCCTATAACACAGCAGTTTCTGGATGAAAAAGACTTGGAGGTGGGAGTGAATGAACATGTGAAGTTACTTAAAGATAAGCACCAAGGTATTCACACTGCGCTCTGCAGATACCTGGGATTTGCTGAAGGTTCACATGCTCTTTTGTAAGAGGAATTAGGCTTCAGGCAGGGCTTTTATGAAATTACCGGATTTTAGTATGTTTTTTAGCGACAGTGTTCCTCTCCTTCTACCCCCAGATGACAGTCCCATCCACACTCTACCCCTGGTCATTGATTCCCAAGTGCAGCTATGGACCTTGACATGAAGCAAGGGGAGGAATCTTTCCTCCTCTTAAGTTTTAAATCTTGGCTCTTGTTACTTATAGTCAAAACCTTTTTCTTATACT
The DNA here is from genome assembly GCA_963573935.1 of Arctocebus calabarensis. Taxonomy (NCBI): domain Eukaryota; kingdom Metazoa; phylum Chordata; class Mammalia; order Primates; family Lorisidae; genus Arctocebus; species Arctocebus calabarensis. Next base: position 3,313 of record CAUYON010194869.1, on the reverse strand, counting down.
TATTTTTCTTCTTTATAGTAAGAAAAATATAAAAAGGGGAGAAGACAATGTTATTACAGCTTTTTTTAGTTACTCTTACCTCTTTCTCTTCTAGGGTTACTTCTTATCTTAAAGCCATTGTGGTAGAGTTAGAAGGAATGCCTCTATCCCAGCTCACTCATTTTACAGATGGGGAGACTGAGGTTGGTTGAGGTTAAATGACTTGCTCAAGGTCACTCAGCTCAAACCTTTCTCTAGCTTTCCTTTTTAGCATAAACTGTTAGCTTAAAACTGGCGCAAGTTTTGTCCTCTCTCCCTTTCGTCTTTTACCCTTTACCTTATGAGTTTCTTAATCTTGCCGTTGGATTGGGATTTGCAATTACACAAACTCTAATTCCAACAGGTTTGAAAACCCTGCTCCACATTCTCAAGGAGGCTAGGCAAGAATCTTCTTCTTCTTCACCACCTCCTCCTCCTCCTTCTTCTTCTCCTTCTCCTCCTCTTCCTCCTTCTCCTTCTTCTTCTAGAATGAAAGAAGTAAAGTGAAATAAAAGTTATGCATCTTCTTCCAACCTCAATGACTCTTGAGTAGAGGAAAAGAAAGGTGATTTGAGGGGACCCGAGAGTTCACTTGAAGAGGGCAGCTGTAAGTGTGACTAGAAGGATAAAGGAACAGACCGAACAGCCTCTTTCTGTGAGAATGTGCCCTTGATGCTGATTATATAACGCTGGTGACTGCAGTCCCAAAGGGAACTTCCTGTCCGCCTCAGTGTGGTTCAGTGGTTACCAACAGCCCAGACCAGTCAACTCTGACTGGTGTTCAACTCTAGGATTTGCTCCTGTTGACCAGCCTGTATACATTAGGACAAATCCCTTAACGACTCTATACCTAAGGTCCCGTATCCATAAAATGGGGGTAATAAGAACACCTGCCTCACAGGGCCCTTGTGAAGCTTGTCTGTAATGTGCTGGGAAGAGTGCCCGGGACATTCTAAGGGTTCCATCTATGCTTATCATTACCGTGACCCGTTCTCAGCCCTGTTTCCCAGCTCATCTATGAATCTGAAAATATGGGCCAGAGGTGGAAGAGGAGAGGGATTATTTTCTTCTGTTTGATCAGGTGCTCAGGAAAACAGCACCGTTAGGACTTGGGGTGGGCAGGAGGAATCCTTTGTCCTACATTTAAACCCAGCTTGGACCATTAAAGCACACATCCTCACAGTGAACATCCAAAGTAGGGAGACATTTCCAGAGATGGCTTCTTAGAAAAATCTCTGGTAGACTTCAGACTTTTAAATTAAAGTCTGGTTTCTGGCAACAAGCTTTCTCTGAAGCTCGCATGCTCTGGGCTTCCTCATGGCGGCATCACATCTGTGACAGAGGAGGGCAGTCCCACCAACGCCAAGGCTTCAGAAGCGGGATTGGCTTTTAGACTCTGCTCCCAATGCCCCCAATTGCCCCATCACCTGCCCATGCCTTTGGTGAGGTCCCTGTCAAAGCTGGACTGGCTCTCTGGCAGCCCCTTGCTAGTACTTTTAAAGAGCCCCAGGATTTCGGGACTGCATCGGAAGGTCCGGTGGGCAAGTCATGAAAACCATGCCGATCCTCGTGTCCAGCAGATCCTCAAGCCTCCCAGTTCGGTGTCCGTCTTTTGCCTGTAGCGGGGCTGCAGTGCACCTCTCAGGAGGTATCTCCCGTTACCGGCACACATGGAAAAGGCAGAAAAGTAGAGAATGGAACCTAGAGAAAATGTCCAAGGGCAATTCATCGGCCACACACTAATGCGTTCTGAAGGCCGGTTTATGTGGGAAGAAAAATCGTGATCAGAGAGTCGGCAGTCATGCTCATGAAATCACGCTGCAGGGAAAGCTGCCCCTGTTTCTGAAATTGTGCATTTGTCTTTCATACGCCCGCCACTGCAAACATGCAACACCCATAGCGAACGGGTGACTCGATTAATTGTGGAAACTCCTTCCAAAACCCTGGGGTCTTACTCCTCCCGACCACCTTGGCAAGAGGGAGAACTATTCAACATACAGCTACAAAACATCGACTAGGCGTCAGCAGGTAGCCGGAAGTAAGCCCCACCATCAGTCATGCCGCCAGCAGTTACAATCATTCTTCACCTGCTCACCTGGAAACAGGACCTGGCTCCAGCTTATCTTGGTAAGTGACTAATGTGAAATCCGCCCAGGGAAGCCTGCCATGGCCCCAGAAGCGTCCCCTCCGTTCTGAGCAGTGCCCTTGGCAACACCACAGAAAGCCAGAGGGGTGGGGAGAGGCCCCAACCCGGGAGAAGGGGAGAATGGCATGAAATACCATGCGGCTGCTGGAACTTTCTTTTCATTAACTTTAAATTCTATCGATTTCTAAACTTCGAGATACCTATTGAAAGGAGAAAAAAGATTAAAAAAAATAAATAAATAAAAACCCCAGCCACAACAACAATCTATCTGCATTTAACCGCGCTCCAATGGAACAATAACGAAAGTAATTCAGCCTAGGTAGACCGGCCCACCGCTACCCCTGCTCGCACCTCCCACTTGTGTTGAGCTGGGAGATCCCATTTCAACTCTCCTCGGAGGCAAGAAAAACACAGGCCCGGCTGTGGCCTCCTCCGGGCCTGCCTTTCCCTCACCTGGAGTGACTCGCCAAATCAGGCCCTCCCAGGGCAGGGACAGGGCGACGTGTGTGCCATCTTTCCAGCGTGCTTAATCCCGCCGGGCCTGGAGCATGTCTGTTAGACACGGTCGACAGCTCCCGGATCATTCAATTACTGACATGCTTGCTCCAGAGTCCAAGTGAACGCTGGGGGACGAGGTGACCAGGATGTTTCTCAGCTGTGCTAGGCCGGCTGAGGTTGGGGTGGGCAGGTGGAACGTGGTGGAGAGAGGAAGGTGTTAGCTTTCACCCCTCCATCCCAAGGCTTGGTCAAGATCCTAGCCCTCCAAACCCTTCCCTGATCTTCTGCCATCAGGCACCTTTTATTATTACTTGGTCAAAGGGTGAGAAACTGAGGACAAGAGGGAAAGGCCATGCAAAGTTTCCTTGGTGCTCGGCACCGTTTGAGGGACTGCGTGTCTAGAGATTGATATAACAGACAAGCTTACCTGCAAGTGGCAGAGACAGACAATGAAAAGATGAGAAAAAAAATCAATATTGTTAAAATGTCCATACTGCCCAAAGCAGTATACAATTGTAATGCAATGCCTATTAAAGCTCCATTGACATATTTTAAAGACCTTGAAAAAATATTGCTTCGTTTTATATGGAACCAGAAAAAACCTCGAATAGCCAAGACACTACTTACAAATAAAAGCAAAGCTGGAGGGAT
>CAUYON010194867.1:0-25029 GCA_963573935.1 Arctocebus calabarensis | reverse complement strand
GCTTACTATACACTTATGATTTTTTTCCCCTGAGAATCATTAGAAATTTGCCCTAACATTGGTGTGTGCCACACCTTTTGGGGGCAAAACACGATTGTAAGAGGAACTTTTCCCAACAAATGCAACCAGTGTAACATGGTTCCTTGTACCCTCAATGAATCCCCAACAATAAAAAAAAAAAAAAGTGAATATTGGAATTCTAAAAGATATTTCTGTAATCAAACTAGCAGATATTTCTTAAGTGTCTGAACTGTTTCCAGATGCTTTATGTAAAATGTTTCCAAGTTTACGAACAATAGTATTCAGTAGTTATTCTTATTTTGCTGGTTTGGGAATCTAAAAATCAGAAAGGCTCAGTCACAAAACTAAAATAAAGTGGAGTTGAGATTAAAATTTAGGTCTGTCTGAGGTCAACACCCGTGCCTTTTCAAGCTATTAAGCTTGAGTAAATACATCATGTTAGAAATGCCTTTGTCACAGAAAATCTTGTGAGAAATAATGTTTAATGCTCAGTTACCGTAGGAACACACTGGGGAATTTGTGCTGAAAGGGTAAATATCACCTGTCTGGCATCAATCTCTTTTGCTTAAGCAGTACACAAATTTAAGTTAGTATTACCGTAAGGGACGTGAACTATGTTCAACCTTACTATTATAAAATAAAAGTCAGATGTAGGGAACTAGAGAGAACAAGGATACACAGCTTAGTGACTGGTAAGCCCAGCGCCCCCACAACAACTGCCCAAGTGTAAAAGTGGAGCCTTTCTCCGGCTGCAGACCTCAGCCCTCTCCCACTCTCCAGATGCTGCTGCTGCCCCGATTGTCATAACAACCACTTTTCTCTTTGGTTTCAGCAGCTACCAGTGCATTCCCAGACACTGTAGTTCAGTCTAGCCCAGTTCCAGATTTTACGTCCCCCTCCGTCTCTTGCTTCCCTTATAATCTTGCTCAGGGAGAATGTGTACTCACGTCCTCTGAGCAGGATGGTTTAAACAGAATCTAGATCAGTGATTATCAACGGGTGTGCCACAAAACTTGAAAGATCCTTAATTAAGTTATTTTCAAAAGAAGTTCAAAGCACATGTTCTTTTTTTTTTTTACTTTTTTAAATCCACATAATTTCAGTGTGCTGTGGTAATTTAACTATAGGTTCAAGTGTACTGTGAGATAAAAAAGGGTGAAGACCGCGGGTCTGGACTCTGCTGACCTGGATGCTCCGGGCGCATTTTCACTGGTCGTCTGCCTTTTGTATTTCTGCAGCCGGCAGGTGGGTATGGAAACGTAATCAGACTCGAGTTACTCCCTGGTGATGGCATGCTCCTTGGTCAGGACACGCAATGTCTGGGTTGTCCTTTATGTTAGCAGCTGTTGACACTTGAAGCTTAGAATGCTTGTTAATTCCTTGAGAGCTGCAGAGTGATGATTTTCTCTCACTCTTCTTAGTTTATAGAAATGATTTTGTAAGAGGTGCCTCCCTTCTGCATAGAGGTGTCGTTCATGTAGGAAAGACAGAAAGCTCTTGATTCTTTCCCTTTATTTACATAGCATTAAAGGTGACAGTTCATTTCCTGTCATCCTTTGAAAGTGACCAATTAGTATTTTTAAATATCATTATGGACTGATTAGTTTTAAATATTTCATCTCTTTCAGTCCACTGCAATTATAAAACAATTAGAATTAGGAATCCATTTGCTTTGTGTGTAGTGTTTTTAATTTTAACTTTTTCCCCCACCCCCTTTACTTTTTTCTCTTTTTATGGTTTTCTTTGTGGTTACTCCGAGCGTCAAAATACACATATGTGACTTAACATTTTACAATATTGAATGTAGCACAAAAGAAGCCCTACTTCCATGTAGGACTCTTTACCTTCTCTGCTTTAAAATATAATTATTTTTAATTAATATCAGAGATGGTATTATAATTTTTGCTTGAATCACCACATAAGATTAATAAAACTCATGGAGAGAATTACATAGCATACTTGAATATCCAGATTTCTGCTGCTACTGTTCTTCCTCCTTTTTCATGCTCCTAGACCCCACCATTGATCATATATTGTTGTTTCTCATCTATTCCCTGGCAGAAGTAGGGCATATCTGTGTATTTTTAAAGATAAAATTCCTGATGTATCATTCAGACCCTTCAATTCAAACTGTGGATCACATCTATGACCTTCTACTTTTTGTCAGAACTTATGACTGTCGTATACAATTTCTTCCCTTTAACTTTCATTTCTTTTTGTTCCACAAGTAACTATTTAATGCGTTACACAGTTATTTTTCTGTCGAACTTCCTGGAGTCGTTTTGATTTTCTGCACTTTGTTCTCTGGTAGATTCCTCAAGAAGGGCTAATAGCAGTGACCACATCTTCTGGGCTATTTAATGTTGCTAATAATTATTAACAGTTTGTATCCTCTATATTGGAGGTTAGTTTTGTTGGGTGTAAAAATCTTTGGCCCACATTTCCATGTTTTTGGCACCTTAATTATATTTTCTTCTTCTACTTTTTTTTCTTTTTCCTCTAAAGTAAAACACCACTCTCAGAGAAAATGATTGCTCTTCCATTATAGGTCATGTATATGCTCCTTTTGCCTAGATGCTCGCGGGGCTTCTTTTGCCTTTGAAATATAGAACTGTACTAGATTATGTATTAATGTTGGAATTATGAGTTGGTACTTTCAAGGATACCATGTGCTCCTTGGAGACATAATTTCAAATATCTTTATTTTAGGAAAATTATTTTTGAATTATATTTTTTTTAGTATTTGTTTTGTTCCCTTAAGGGCCTGGACATAAATGACAGAGTAGGTGTATTTTTCTTTAATAATTTTGAAAGTCTTATATCACTTATTTCTGACTGTTCTGGGTGAATTTTTAGGATGTCGATTTCATACCCAGTGTTCTGAAATTTCTCAGACATGTGCCTTAGTGCAAGTCTCTATTCACTGAATGGACCAGGCGCCAGGTGATCTATTTTAATCTAGAGATTCCAGTTCTTCAGTTCGAGGAAATTTTCTTCCATCATTTCTTTATTGTTTCATCTTCCTTTTCTTAATTCTCTCATTTTGCAGTTTTTATTAGTTGAATGCTTGACCTTCTGGATGCATTTTAAAATTACATTTATACTTTCATTTTCCTACTTTCCATTCCTACATCTTTTTTTAAGTATGCTTTACATATAAAAAAAGTTACCATTTTTAAGTGTGCAGTTGGATGTATTGACAAATGAATAGTCATTTTATTGCCCACTATCATCATGGAATTTCTTTTTCTCCTTTGTAGCCAATCTCCTTCACTCCCCTCAGCTCCTGGCAGCACCTTTTCTGTTTTCAGTTCCCTGGAATTTTCCCTTAAAATTGCTGTCCTTTTGTTCTTCTTTCAGTAGATTTCTTCAGCCTGTGTAGATAGTTTTTCTAACTATCCTTCTAATAAGTATTTTATATTATGATTTATTTAAAATTGCTCCTAGTGTCTGCTGTTGTTTCACTGGTTGCAATGTTGTTTTTATCTCTCTCCAGTAATTAATTACCATTTCCCGGGAGATTTTTCTCTGTGTTGCCTCTGAGATCTTTCTCCTTATTGTTTTGCTCTTTTTCACCAGTTGGATACACTTCTCTGATGTCTAACAGTTCTTAACTGTTCAGTTATACTAACTGTGAAGTGCTGAAGAGCTGACCAGAAGCTCTGCGTGCTCTTGCAGGCTGCAGGCTTCTCTGAAAAGCGGCTGCATGACTAGCTTGGCCATTCTTCAGAGATCCCACATTTTCTATAAATTCTCATATGTTTTACTACCTCTGGAGAAAAAGCCATAGTGTCCTTCTTAATTATATAAGCTGCTAGTCTTACTGAATTGGGGTCGGAAAAGGGGCTGTGGGTCTCACTGGTGGCCATGCAGAATAACACTTAGCCCTCTTGTTTTGAACCTCATGTTTCATCTTGGGGCGGGTTGTGCTTCGTGTTCTTACATGTTGTATGGGACTGGCTCATTTTCCTCAGAATCTCAAAAACTTCTCTCTTTGATGTGGCTGGACAAATCTGAATTGGGTATGGTCTGGGGATCCAGCTGCTCTTTCAACAGATCTTCAAGGATGCACCTGCTCTTGGCCCCGTCCTCATCTCAGCCGTCCTTACATTTGGAGGCCCCAGCCCTCCAGGGCTCTGCAGCTCAGATGGGCTTGTTTCCTGTCCATCACTCTTGTAAGGGTCACCCTTCTTCACCCTGCATGTTACCTGCTCTCTGTTTACTCACACTGTTTGGGTTGCAGATGGTTCTTGGTTCTTCATTTCTTTTAACATCTGGATTTTGGCGTTTTGTTCTGTTTATTACTTAAGAGAGGTTTTGTGAGTATAAGGGAATGGAAATGTCTTTTCACATCGACTGTGAAATAAGAAGTCGACTGATATTTTCTTAAACATTCTTGGGGACTTGCGCGTAAAGTGCAGTCTTGTGTAGACTTCGGCACACTCAGAGTGCTCTTCTTGCTAGACTAGACTTTCCTTTCCTTTGATTTTTTTCGTGGTTTTCATTACTCCATTCTCTTAGATTTCCTTCCTCTTTTGTCTGTTTCAGGGGGCCATTTTTCATTCGTGTAACCTCTTCCATATGGACATAATTCAGACAGTTCAGATTCTGTCCTTCTCCCCCTCCTGTCTTTGTCAGTGACCCTTCAGTTATCCTACCTGGCTGTGCCCCGACTGCAGCTCTATACATCTGTTTTCTCTCTGGAAACTTCTATTTGTGTATTCTAACCATTTATATAACACTCAAACACTCAAATCAAAGATGTCTTCCTTACCAAAGCAGCTTCTCCTCCCTTTCCTATTTTCGTGACACCACCGCTTTCCTATGCAATCAGCTTTGGCATTTTTGGAATTACCTTTAAATATAGCCTACACATTTAATTGTCAATTAAATCAACCCAGTTAGTTATTTCTTCAAAACTATATATGATTGCATTTAATATTTTCTTTCCATTACTGGTGCTTGTGTCCAATTTGAGCTATTTTTTTCTTTATTCTAATAAGCAACATACCAAATATACTTGTATACTGAAGAAAACTGCTGAGTATAAATTGCATGAAACTGATGTGAATTAGAATTTCTGAGAACTTTACAAGTGTACATATACTCAAATGTTGAATTCATCACACACACACACACACCATCATACATATATACATCTATTGGGCATATAAGTCATAAAAAATTGGTGATTTTATAATGGGTGAATTTGTTGTGTTAAAAAGGAGAAATTAATTTGTTAATTTGTCCAAGAAAATAAGATCTGTTATTAATATTCATATGGGCAAAATAGAAATTGTTTCTAGTAAAAATCCATGAGATTTTGCCCTCCCAGCTATGACAGACTATGTGATTGTCAGTAAAACACGTGAGGGTATGTGACCTTTTATTCATCTTGTAACTTCTGTGTTATCTGAGAGCAGAATACACAGGGTCAGGCTTTGTTATGTGATCGCCAGACCCGCTGTAGTACTGGATAGGGCCAGACTTGCTTTCATATTCTCAGCGTTCACCATCTGGGAGTCGTTTCTTCCTGGAATTCTCATCCTGCCATTTGGCCAGAAATGTCATATATTTGCTCAGTCCTGTCCTTTGTAATTGTTTATTAATTCTATGTACATAAAAGCTCAGGATTTCACACGATTTTTCTACATCAGATAGCTTATGATCACTTTGCATAATTTAGGTTTGAGAAAGATACGTTTTCTGTATCTTCAGGCCTTTGTACTTGTGTGGAGTTTATGTAAAACTGAAAGTGGGTGCCTTCTCATTACTTCAGTTTGAAAGATACGATTTTTCTGTTTGTTTGTTTGTGACTCTTGGTCTACTCTGTTTGGAGAAAGGGTAAAACTACTGATGTTCCACGCGGTAAATTGAGCTTGTTCTCATGATGAGATAAGAATCCCATTTTAGCAAAGAGTAGCGGTACACTGAGAAAAGGACATTTGAATGCGTAAAGAGAGTGGGTGGCTCAGAATATGTGGCATAGCTTAGAACATACGAGAAGGGTTTGAACAGAGAACAGGTTTTTTTTGTTTTTTTTGTTTTTTCCCTAATTTTAAAACTTTTAGAGATGAGGTCTTGTTGTGTTGCCCGGGCAGGTCTTAAACTTAAAGAGAATCTTGGGTTCAAGTGATTCTCTTGTCTCAGCCTCCTGAGTAGCTGGGACTACAGATGCCCACCACAACAACGCCTGGCTGTTTTTAGTGATGGGATCTCGCTCTGGCTCAGGCTGGTCTCGAACTCATGAGCTCAGGCAATCCACCTGCCTCAGCCTCCCAGAGTGCTGGGAATACAGGGTGAGCCACCGCCAGGCTAAGTCACTTTCCCAAGAGAACTCAACTTCCTCTTCCTCAGAAACACCTGCTGATGTCCTTTCCAGTTTTAATTTTTTGCTATTTCTGCCATGAAGCCTGTGCTCCCCCTATACTGGTGATGTTTGCCATCGCTGAGAGACATCTGGTCACCTCCTGTCTGTGTGACTCTGTCATGCACCATCCCCTGGGGCTCCCGCCGCCCCCCTCACTTGCTCTCCTGGCAACTCTTCCTCTTCCGCCGAATCCACTTGAAGGCCGGCATCCCTGGTGCAGAAAGCCTCCTTCTTGGTACACCCCATCCTTCTTTTCTCCCCCATGTTTATCTTCTTTAATTTCTTTCTTCAATTTTATAGCTTTCAGCATACAGATCTTTCAACTGCTTGGTTACATTTATTTCTAAGTAGTTGATATATTTTTGTAAATGGGATTTTTTTTTTTTATTTCAAATGACAAGAGGGTACAAATTTTTAGGCTACATTATTTTCACTTGTAAGGTATTTCCCATCAGTCTTTATGTTTCGTCTTTGCACTTTGTGTTACAGTTAATGTTTTATTTGTTTAACTCCGTGATTGGGCTGGGGCAGAGGGTGCACCCTACCTGTCTTTGCGCCCCCAGGACCTACCCCTCTGCGTACCCTCCAGTGTGGAGTTAGCAGGGCAGGCATTGAGAGCAGAGCACACACACGTGTCTGTGTATTAGTATCCAGTTTTCAAATTAGAAGCTGTAGAACTTGACCCACTTCGTTTAGCTTTGCTTCGTACACTGTAAAAATGAATGCAGTGCTGTTCTGCCCTGGTGGGATAACTGCAAGGATTGAGATCATACGCAGAGCACGCACGTCCTGGGAAACTCACTCGAACGACATGAGAGCTGCTTTGGGGACTGTTGTCACATCACATAGGTGGGCAGACGCCCTCGGGAAACCAGCACATAGAGTTCAATTACTGGTTCTGGATCTGGAGCACCATTTATTGCCATGCCAGGTATTTTCACTGAGAGCTCTTCATTTAATGAAAAGAGCAGAACAACCTTCCTTCAGTTATCAAAGGTGAATAGGACATTCAGGTTCCCCTTTTTCCCCTTTAAATTTGCAGGATTTCTTAAGGGACCTAAAATCAAAATTCAGATAAATAAAACTGTGGCTGCTGCATTTGTCCGCTGCACTCAGCATGTGAGTGAGGGTTGCTGGCTCATTGAAATGGAATAATTGCTTAAGTGGATTTTTCTTCTTTGCAGTCTTATTATTTAGCAGTTTAAAAACCTGTATTCAGAGCAACACATTTTAAGCTTTCATACCAAAAAGGAAAATGTTAAGTTTCTTAGAAGTTATTGCTGTTAGGTAAGAAAGAATGTTGTCTATTGATTGTTTATGCTGTAATGTTAATTTTATTTATTTGTGTTTTTAGAAATCCTAGGGAGCTTTGAGAGTTTCAGATTTTGACAGATCACAGATTCTGCTGTTCTGGTAGCACTTTATATTTTTTTCTTTCTTTTTCACAAGAATAGATTAAATGCATGTAATGAGGAATGATTCTTTAAAAAAAAACTGCTTATCGCCTTAAAAGCTGAACCTTTAAAAACTCATGCCAAGGGGTATTAAGTAAACCATGAACCACAGTTCTAGCTGTGGTTATTTGGAAATTGTTTCCTATATTCTTCCTAAGCCACATGTACTTTTTGGAAAATGGGAAGCAAAATACTTATTACTGATCTCATCATTTAAAGCCATGAAAAGAAAAATGCACATGTAAACAAAGCTGCTAGAGTGGATTGGGTTATGTTGTTATTCCCAACTTTCTGCTGGGTATTTTACTGGGAATTGCGTATTTATGGTGAGAGTTTCTATGGGTGCCCAGTACACACGGGCTTCTGTCCATCATTTTATTGGGTTCAGCTATTGAACCTTTCTCTGGGGAGTGACTTCCTAGTACTTCTGCATACTAGTATTTTTACTAGTTTCAGGTAAATGCTTGTTTCAGTCTTTATGAACTCAGCTATTTGAGACTGGGCTGTCTTCCAATATGTCTTCGTAATAAAAGAATAAACCCCCTGGAGGCACGTTTAGTGTTTGGAAATGCTCTTGTTATCGGGGATCGCAACAGACAATTTTAGGCTGTGTCCCATGGACAGACTTTAAAAAATGCCTGCGTTGTTTACCTTTGTCCATGAAATGTTGTCACTCTACTGCGTAAAAACTCTAAAATCTGTCCCATGTATTTATGCGAAATCCCAGACCTCTCCCCCGTCTTGGAGCCCTGCCTGGCTGGGCCGTTACCTGCTCTCTGACCTTAGTGCCCGGCCTGCTCCTGTGACTCCGAGTGGCCATGGCTGAATTCAGGATGGCAGTTCTCCTACCACGTTGCTCTTTCCAGATGCAGGGCCTCTGCCCTAAGTTTCTCTTTGCCCTGAATGCTTGTTACTTAGTGGACCCCTTCCCACTGTTCAGGCCTCAGCTGAACATACCCTTTTCAGAGAGGCTTTTTTCCCATCTACCCAAGATGACTCCTTCCTCCACGTTGTCTGAAATAATATTTATTTACCTGGCTGCACACATATAGAAATACACCTCTTGTGTAGAGGATGCCATTTCTGGAATTTAAGGTGTTGCATTATTTCATCAATCATTTGTTTACAAAAAAGAAAAACTAAAAAGTAATTTTAAAATGTGAACCCTTCGTGTATTGAGTAACACCTGTGTCTTGGTATAGAGCTGATCTTTTTTCTTTTGATTCTGAAATATCTGGTATTAATTGCAGTGAGGTGAGGTTTTGTGAAAACATGTTTGAAGACCTTTTAAAGCAGTGAATCTGAAACAGTTTTCATGCTGTTAGCGGTTGAAACATACCTCTGTAGATATTTTGAAGTATTTACTATTAACTAAATTTGGAAAGTTTTTGGATTCACTATAAGTGCAGTAAACATTACAAACTTGTATACAGTGGGATTTTTTTCTGTAGATTTTACGTGAAAGAGGTGATATAACATGATTTGCAATTGTTATTGCAATGACAAAAATACTGCTCAAGTGTGAATCCAAAACAGTACAGCTTTTACATTTTAAAGCATTTGGTAAACTATTGCTCAGTTTTTTCTGTTGCTAGTAGCTCCTTTTCCCCTAATGGAGAATTCATGCCTTTCAAGCATTTTAAATGTGGCAATATTTATAAACGTGTGGTTTGGAGTAATTGTTTAAATTCTCTTTCCTAATTTCCTTTCTTTTTAGGATAGATTCTTTCAACAAGTAATTTGTAGTAATGGCTGTGTTGACTTCCGTTTTGGAGTGTTGTAGCTCTGTTAAAGATTACTAACCATTTGGTCTCATTGAAGCCAACACAGAACTTGTTGCTGTGTTTTTCCCCAGTGATTAATTAAATACTTACAGGATTTCTTTTAGTGTTGATTTGTGGTTGTATTTAGCATTCTGTTATAACGGTAAGTTTGCAAGCTCAGTTTAGCTCGCTATTTATTTCACTTGAACTTTTATCAGTGCCATTAAATGTCTCTGTTTAGTATCAAAGGAAAGATAAAGTAACCTAATATAACATAGAAAGCAAATGTTTCCCCTACAACGCCCTCCTTTCTTAATGTGGGAGTTCTTTAGTTCCCTTGTAATACTGTGCTATCAGTTTGTGTGGGTGTTGTGTGAGAGAAGTACCACCTTGGAGTCTTACCTGAAATTAAAAAAGTCATACTTAATTTAAAATAAAAAAAAGAAAAAGAAAGAAAGAATGTTGTCTGTTCATTTTTTAATAATATAAAGCAGATTTATTTGCAGGCACAGCAATGAGGATTAGGGAAGAAGGTAAAAAGGAGAGCAATTTTCAGGCAAACAGAACCAGTTAAGGCCTTCAGGCAGCTACGCTGGGACCTGCCACAGTGGAAGACTTGCCGTGTTGCCCTCGAAGTGAAGTCTCTTCACCCGATGGTGGTGGAGCAGGGTTTTCACCCAGGCCTGGATTCTGGAGAAACTCTTCCGCTGTCCTCTGATGGTAATCCAGAAAATCTGTGCACTCTTTCTGTTTTTCCAGGAATTGTGTCTCCAAGTTACAAGATCAGTTTCTTCATTCTCAGAAGCAGAGAGCTTCAGCTCTTCTAGGACTTCCGTTGCGGAGATTTCCAATTGCAGAGCAAACTTCAGGATTTTCAGGTCACTCCCCAGTCAGTTCCCTGAGGCCTCTTCATCTCGGGACGCAGATGGACCCTCACGTTTTCTCAGATGTCTCAGGGGCTGCTTTGCCTGCTCCCTCGTCACGTCCGCCTGTTCTTTGGAGAAAAAGGCAAAAGGAGGAAGTCCCGTCTCTTCATTGTGACAACAGCCCATGGATAAATAGATGTCGCTGACATGCAGTTGAGGAGAGGCTGCTTGGTGAATGGCGAGTCTGCATGCCTCAGGGAAGGGGCCCTTGGTCGCGTAGTCTCAGCCTTGCTCAGGCTGGTCTCCAACTCCTAGCTCAGGTGATCCACCTGCCTCAGCCTCCCAGAGTGTTGGAATTATAGGCATGAGCTACAGCACCTGGCCAGAACTAAAACATTTTTAAATTCAAGAAGTCGGGGCAGGGGTGTGGTGTGACTAACCTTTAAAAACTCATGCCAAGATACAAAATAAGCTGTCAATCTGAATTCTAACTGTGGTTATTTGGAAAGTGTTCCCTATGTTCTTCCTCAACCTCTCACCTAACAAGCACAATGTCGGGGGTGTGTGCACGCCTCTCGGGGTGAAGGGCTCAACTACGAGCTGGACTTTAACTAACAAAAGCAATGTAAGCTAATTGGGTGTACACTTACATTACTCTGAAATGGAAAAACTGTAATATTCAATATATACCTGTAACAATTGATGATCGAATACTTCTGCTTTTAATTGCAGAACTCAAATGTGTCTTACGAATTTAATACAGTTTTTTCCTTGCTTAAAATGTGCATACATTTTTTGGCACCCTCTGTATTTTGCTTCTTTAATTGTGTGTTTCTCTACAATAAGTGGTAGATCTTGATGACCAGCCAATTTATCTAGACTTTTTAACAGCAGCCCTTGCATCTAACATAGTAATTAGCACGTAATAAATACTCAAACAAGATGAGAGAGAGAAAGAGGGAATGATGAACAGCACATTCTTCACACACAGAAAACAGCTTGTGCAGAGTCCTGAGGCAGCAAGGAGCTTCTTGCATTCTTGGAACTTTGGAGGAACGTTGTGGCTGGAGTGTAATGGGTGCTAAGAGATCAGGTTATAGTGAGGACTGGAAGGCCATGTATATATATTTTAAATTCTCTTACAGTATAAAGATGGGTCGTTACAGGGTTTAAGTGCAGGTGACAAGGCCTGAGTCCTGAGCTCACACTTGCTGCTCTTGGGGGCTGGTTGGTGATGGGCCAGAGCGAGACCAGGGACCCCCCCGTGAGTAAACTCGGGCATATCCAGGAAAGGACATGGTGATCTGGACTCAAGCAGTTTGTGGAATAAAAAGATAGAAGTTGAGAGAAGATACACATGTCTGAAGATGTGTAAGGTGTTGTAATTCTGCCACGAGATCGCATGTTTGGGGTGGGAGATAAAGTTTTCGATGTGGTGTTTTGAAGACACCTTGTACATCCCAGTATCGATCTCAGTTAGGTGGTGGTTTCCACTAAAGCGAAGAACTGGGAAGGCCTCGATCTGTGACTGTCACTCAGACACACAGGCGTGAGTGCAGTCATCTAAGAGCCGCCACCGAGAGGGGAGGAGTCAGGAGAGAAGCTTGAGAAATCCTAATGTTTAGGAAACAAGAATTTGCAGAGTCAGCCCATGCACTGAGGAGGAACAGCCAGTGATGTAGCAGGGAGACGAGACAGTGAGTGCACCCGGTAGGCCAGGCCTGGTGCTGCTGAGAGATCCGATTAAACCACCTGGAATATCACTAACACTGGCAAGAGATGGGGAAAAAGACGGGCAGGAATTGGTTACATTAGGAGATGTGGGGCTAAAGGCCGCCTGTACAGACCACTTTCAGAACTTATCTGAATGATGAGATAATGATAAAATACTGCTAGGGATATTTGGGGGTCAAGGGGCAATTTTAAAAGAATAAAGTATATTGGTGAAATTATTATGTTGATTAAAGTCCTCAAGTACCAAGAGAACGGTTGGGTATTAAGCAGAGAGCAGAGATAATCGCCTGAAAGGATTTCCAGTGTCCTTGTGTGTATGGTAGCATCATAACGAGAGAGGGTAAAGTGACCGATAGACTTGTCAGTTCTATTTGTTTTTATTTGAAGTGGTGAAATGATTAATTCTAAACAGGTGGTATGGAGTGTGACCTGTATATCATAAGCCGTAGAACAACAACTAAAAGGGTTATACGAAATCCACAGAAAGGATGATAGAAAAAGTTATGACAAGAAAGCCAAGAGAAAAAATGGAATTGTAAAAATCAATGTTTACAGATCTCAACAAAGGGCAGGACATGAAAAACAGAAAATGTGTTAGAAGGATTCTAAAGATGTCCTTCCTGCAGTAATCCAGGCACTGCTCTGCTTTGAAGGGATTGCAGATGGAATCAAGCTGGCTAAACAGAACACGTTAAAATTGAGGGATTATCCACTTCCATGTGAAGTGAGGAACCATTATTTCTACTACTAAGAATGACATTGTTATTGTAGTGGGGATTGCATTGAATCTGAAAGTCATTTGGGGTAGTCCAGCCATTTTAACAATGTTGATTCTGCTAATCAATGAGCGTGGTGTGTTTTTCTACCAGTTTACTTTTTCCTCAGCAGTTTCCTTCCTCAGCTTTCCATAGTTCTCCCCATAGAAGTCTTTCACCTCCTTAGTTAAATAGATTCCTAGGTATTTTATTTTCTCTCTTGCTGCTGTGAAAGGTGTCGCATTTTTGCTTTGATTCTCAACTGACTGCTGTTGGCATGTATGAAAGCTACTGATGTGTGTACATTGACTTTGTGACCTGAGACTTTGCTGACTTTACCTGTCAATTCCAAGTTGAGTCTTCAGGGTTGTCTAGATATAACATGATATAGTCAGCACAGAGTAGTAGTTTGACCTTTTCTTCCCCATTCAGATACTCCCGATTTTCTTCTCTTGCCTCAGTGCTCTGGCTGGGACTCCCAGCACTATGTTGAATAGAAGTGGTGACAGTGGCAATCTAATCTGGTTCCAGTTCTAACCAAGTAGCCAGCGCAACCTTACGTAATAAGAAATCAGTAGGCATTGTTTTGCCAGGCTTTGAGCTGTAATAATCAGGCTATCATTAAAACAGCTTGATATGGACACGAAAATAGAGACACAGACTTATGATCAGAACAGAGAGCTAAGATATAACCATCCTCATATTCCCGTTTGATCTTTGACCAAGCAGACAAAAACATTCACTGGGGAAAAGAATCCCTATTCATAAATGGCGCCGGGACTACTGGATAGCCGCGTGTAAAAGACTGAAAGAGGATTTGCACCACTCACCACTCACAAAGATTAATTCCTGATGGATAACAAACTTCAACCTAGGGCTAAAAGAATTATAGATCTAAGAATAGAACTACAAGAATTCTAGAAGAAAATGTTGGGAAAACTCTTACATATAGTAGCCCAGGGAAAGAATGTATGAAGAAGACCCCAAAGCAATCACAGCAACAACAAAAATAAACAAACACGACTTCATCAAATTAAAAAAAAATTGTATGGCTAAGGACGCAGACAGTAGAGTAAATGGCAACCGATAGGAGGTAATATTTGCACCCGATACATCTGATAAAAGGTAGATAACCAGAATCTACAGAACTCCAGCGAATCAGCAAGAAAAAGATCAAACAGTTCCACTAAAAAGTGGGTAAAGACATGAACAGAAACTTTTCAAATGAATATAGTTTATTAAACACATGAAAAAATACTCAACATCTCTAATAATCAGGGAAATGCAGGTAAAAACCACAGTGAGGAATCACTAACTCCAGTGAGAATGGCTGTCATCAAAATGTCCCAGAAAAGGAAGTGCTGGCTTGGATGCATTGATGGTCAAATTGCAAACTGGTATAGTCTATATGGAAGGAAGTTTGGAGATGCCTCAAAGAATTAAAAAAAGACCTACTACTTGATACAGCAATCCCACTACTAAGTGTTTATCCGAAGGAAAAAAATACTTTTTATGAAAAAGACACTTGTACTCAAATGTTTATAGCAGCACAATTCACAATTGCAAAGATACAGAAGCAGCCTAAGTGCCTGACGGTACTTGAGTGGATTAACAAAATGTGGTGTCTGTACACCATGAAGTACTACTCAGACATACAAATAAGTGGTGATCTAGTATCTTCTATAACAACCTGGGTGGAACTGGAGACCATTCTTCAGAAGAATGAAAAAACAAATACCACTTATTCTCATACTAAATTGGAATTAGCTGATGAACACTTAGGTGCACATGTGAAAGTAAAATTCAACAGACATCAGGCAGGTGGAGTGGGGGAGGCAGGTTTGGGTAAATTCACAACTAGCTGGTACAAGGCACACATTCTGGGTGAAGGACACACTTAAGCTTTGACTTAAAATATATAAAATTTATGTAACCAAAATGTGTGTGCTCCTATAATACGCTAAAATAAAGTTTCGTCAATTGTAAATTCAAGTGGATTTCTATAACCTTAATGGAAGCTCTTGAACAAGGAAATTAAGCAGTTCCCTATAATGAATAAAAAAGGGGGGAATTATTTTTGATTGTTTAGATAAGCCCAATGTTAGCACTTAAGCTCTTAAAGGAGCTTCCGAAGGCAGAAGAGTAAATTGGAGTGATGTCAGAGAGACCCACCTCACGAGAGGAGCTCAGCCTGCCGTGACCGGAGGGGCCCCTTGACAGGAACCCACGTGGTCCCTTGAGCTGAGGGAGGCTCCCAGCTGACAGCAACTTGCTTTCTAGCTGTGGGAACTGAATTCAGCCCAAACCCTGAATGAGTTGGAAGCTGATTCTTTCTCAGAGCCTCCAGGAAAGAAAGTGACCCTGCTGACAGCTCAGTGTTGGCCTGTGAGATGCTGGGCAGAGGACAGCTGAGCCACCCTGTACCTGGACTCCTGATCTGGAGGGGCTAATAAAAAGGCAGACATAAATTTAAACATACCAATAATTACATTAAAGGTAAATGGTCTAAAAACACCATTAAAAGACAAAGATTATCAGGTTTGTTATGAAAGAAAGGCCCAACTCTGCATTGTCTACAGGAAACTCACTTGAAATATAATTATATTACTAGTTTAAAAATAAAAGGATTGGAAAAGATATACAGACAAACTAAAATTAAGACAAAATTTATTATCAAAAGATCAAACATCTTTGCAGGAAAATGAAAATCAACAGTGATAAAGAGTGGTATTATATAATGACAAATGGGTCATCTTACCAAAACACAGTGATTTATGTATATTTATGTTTAAATAACAAATATTCACAACATGTGAAGTAGGAACAGAAAGAAAGAAAGAGAATTACAGACAGTCACAATTATTAATATATTAGGAAACTTCAACCCATTGTCATTGATGGATAGAGTAAACAGACAGAAAATGAGTAAATATATGATATACAGAAAACTTGAGCAACCTCGTCAGTTAACTCAACCCAAATAGCAGAATGCATATTTATATTCTTTTCAAGTATGCATGGAACATTCAGCAAGTTAGATCACATCATGAGCCACAAAACAAATCTTACTAAACTAAAAATTAAAATTATCCTAACTAGGGCAGCTCCTGTGGCTCAGTGAGTAGGGCGCCAGCCCCATATACCAAGGGTGGCATGTTCAAACCCGGCCTCAGCCAAACTGCAACAAAAAAATAGCCAGGCATTGTGGTGGGTGCCTTTAGTCCCAGCTACTTAGGAGGCTGAGGCAAGAGAATCGCCTAAGCCCAGGAGTTGGAGATTGCTGTGAGCTGTGACTCCACAGCACTCTAACAAAGGGCAACAAAGTGAGACTCTGTCTCTAAAAAAGAAAAAAAATTATCGTAACTGTATCTTTTGACTGTAATATAATTAAAACAGAAATTGATAAGAGATGAATATATTGAAAATATTAATTATTTGGAAATATTAAATAACAAATCAATAAGTACTCTTATGGTCAAAAAGGAAACATTGAAGGAAATTAAGAAATATTTTGAACTGAAAGAAAATAAGTATGCAACATCGAAATAATTGTAATCTTGCCAAAACTTTTTGTAGGGGGGATAATTTACACATTAGCTGCTCATATTTAAAAAATGTTCTCAGAATCTAGAAAAAGAAGAGAAAAGCTAAACCAGGAAGACAGAAGGAAATCACAAAGATCAGAGCAAAAATCATTTATGTTAAACAGAGACAAACATTAGAGAAAAATCGGTGAAAACAAAAGCTCATTCCTTGGGAAAAAATCAGCAAAAGTGATGAATTTCTAGCCAGATTGACCAAGTGAAAAAGAAATAATGGACAGATTGTGAAAATCAGGAATGAAGAAGAGGGATGTCATTCCTGATCCTAGAATCATTAAAATGGAAAACTGTAGAAGTTCTGTAAATTTGACAGCTCAGATGAAATGGACAAATTCTTCACAAGAGACAAACTACAAAAACTCATGTGCAAAAGGAAATAGTAACCTGAGTGGCCGACATCTATTAAAGATATTAAATTACTGATTCCAGTAATTTGATATTGTTGTAAAAAGATGGAAAATACATCAAGAACTAAAACGAGCCTTAGTTAGTGTAAATGAAGCGATGATTACAAAACAGCTCCGGAGGATAGCAAATGCTCATGGGTCGCCTGGAGAAGGGCACGTGGAAGAGAACACACAAGGGTGAGCGGGGAGCCGGGAGCTGGGCCAGAAGGACTGCCTCTGTGACAGAGCCACCAAGCCTGGCGTCAGGTGCCACTCAGCCAGAACTCTCCTCCACACGAGCACTGCTTCACGAGGGTGCTGCGTGGAACACAGCCTTCCCTCCTAACATGCTGCCCTCCCGAGAGTCCTTGTCTTCAGAGGTCACCTAGATGTTTTTGTTGTTTTTGAGACAGAGTCTCACTTTTTCACGCCTGATAGAGTGCTGTGGAGTCATAGCTCACAGCATCCTCAGACTCCTGGCCTCAAGGAGTCTTGTTTCAGCCTCCCCAATAGCTGGGACTATAGGCACCTGCCACAACTCCAAGCTAGTTTTTCTATTTTTAGTGGAGACAGGGTCTCACTCTTTCCCAGGCTGTTCTTGAACTCCTGAGCTCAAGGATTCTCCAGCCTTAGCCTCCCAGAGGGCTGGGATCACTGGTGTGAGCCACCACTCATGGTCCTCCTAGACTGTCTTGAATATAGCCATGAGCACACTGGCTATATTCAAGACTGGCTTAAATAATATTTGAGATCAATATTATTGATCTTAAAACAGCGCGTAGAGTATATTTAGTCAGTTAAAAATAAAAGGCCGGTAGAGCTCTGGTACTTTGTGCCAGACTTTGTGTGGCATTGTGCTTATTTTTGTACTTCTGTTATAAATTAGAGCAACTGCTCTGTTGTCTTTTATGTCTAGGTAGTTGTGAAGAGGCAGCAATAAAAGGTTGGCTTTTTTGAAATTGCAAACAGTTCCTGTAGTATAGATATTTCTTGGATGAGTCAAACTGGAGATTCCCTGCTCATCACATTATTCTAATGAAGTCTATGATTTTGGCCAAGTCAATGAAAATGTGAAATGGTGCTTTCTTAAATTTGTAAAATACTAAAGGTTTATACTTAATTTTCTATAAGACTTATAATTGCTTGTCTATGTTCTTGGCTTATTAACATTATGAAATCTTATTTATCAGGTATAACTTAAAATAATTCCTTTTGCAAGTTCTAGAAAGCATTGTACCATATTCTGATTTTGAGTAAAGCTCATTTGGGAGTGAATTCTAAATTGTGCATTAACTGGAATATTTTTGACAATGATGTGAATAATTATATAGTAAAGTGGTCAGGAAATTAAAACTTTATTTATTTGTTTATTTTATGAGACAGAATCTCACTTTGTTGCCCTTGGTAGAACACCGTGGTATCACAGCAACCTTGTCAAACTCTTGAGCTTAAGTGATTCTCTTGCCTGAGCCTCCCAAGTAGTTGGACCTACAGGCGCTTGCCACAATGCCCGGCTACTTTTTTTGTTTTTGTTATTGTTGTTACAGTTGTTATTGTTGTTTAGCTGGCTCCAACTGGGTTTGAACCCACCAATCTCGGTGTATGTGGCTGGTGTCCTACCCACTGAACTATGCACTGCCTAAAACTTGGGTTTTTAACCAATAACCTGTGGACTCCCTTGCTTAATAATTACCCTCATACCTCATAGATTTCTAATGAAGACTGATGAGAATGGAAGGATTAAAAATATAATTAAATAAAAAATGAATGATTATAATCCCAAGACACTGAGTTCCTTCTGAGGACATACTTGGTCACTGTTTTCAGGGTTTTAATATATTAGTAGTCAGTGGAGGGCATAGTAGAATTAACTGTGCTAAAATGCTAGTTAACTTTTTCTAATTCATACTATATGGGGGGGGGTATCAATATTTTCAGGAGGCAAAAAGCTCCAAAAATTTAAAGCAAAAAATATTTTATTTTTCTTCCAAATCATACTGGACAAAATGTCCCCCACTGAAAAGCAAGAATGAGTTTAAAAAGAAAAAGAAAACTTGGTATTATATGTATTTCCTTGTTGACATTTTTGTTTTAATTTCCAACTACACTTATTTATATTTGTTTAATTATCATGCTGGTAGATTCATTTGGGAGGGGGGCAGATCTTTCGAACAGACATAAGTTGCCGAAAGGAATGTTATGCAGCCTTTGAGAAAGATGGAGACTTTACCTCTTTCATATTTACGTGGATGGAGCTGGAACATGTTCTTCTTAGCAAAGTATCTCAAGAATGGAAGAAAAAGTATCCAATGTACTCAGTCCTACTATGAAGCTAATTTATAGCTTTCATATGAAGGCTATAAAACAACTATAGCACAAGAATATGGGGAAAAGGGAAAGGGAGGGGAGGGGAGGGGGAGGATGGGTGGAGGGAAGTAATTGGTGGGTCCACACCTATAGTGCATCTTAGAAGGGTACAGGTGAAACTTATTAAATGCAGAATGTAAATGTCTTCATATAGTAACTAAGAAAATGCCTTGAAGGCTATGTTAACCAGTTCGATGAGAATATTTGAAACTGTACATAAAACCAGCACATTGTACCCCAGGATTGCATTAATGTACACAGCTATGATTTAATATATATAAAAAAACGACATAAAGTCAAAATGAGTGTCAAAATAAGATGTTAAAAGCAGGTGCTGTCTTGCAAAGGCCCAGTACCAGGAGCGTTCGGATTGACATCATGGTTACTGGAGTGTCACGGGGAAAGCATGAGAATGTCTGCATTTGACACTGCGTGGTGCTCTGGGCCACGTGCGGGGCAGGCCCAGTGAGCCTGGAGCCTTCGCCCTTCCGCGTTTACTGTTCCTGCTCAGGCCCTCGCCCGCCCCGCTGCTCTCAGCAGCCCTGAGGCCTGGCAGATGGGCAGCCTGCGTGCCTCACATGCTCTGGCCCCCCGCTTCCCCCTCCATCTGGAGTCTGGTTGACTCTGCCAGCACTGCAGCACCAGGAGCTGATTGCTACCTGCCTCTCCGCTCTGCGCTCCCCTCCTGGAGCATCTATTTATGTATCACCTCCTGCTGCAGCGCCCAGCTGGTTTTGTGGTTGTTACTCTCCACTTGCAGGGACGTTAACTGCAGTAGTACCTCTTCTTTAAAAAAAAAAAAAAAGGAAGCCTCTGAGCTAGGTCATGTGTTTGCTCTTTGTCAAATTTTGTGTACATTTTACAGTCGTCAAGGACACAGGCCATTTGCACACTTTTCTTGGACTAACCCTAGAGCGTGATTTCCCTCAAATCTCTTTTTACTTTTGTTAGGGAGAAGGTGTTTCTGAAATGGAGTAATGTGAATGCTAGAATTTAATAATTGACATAAATTCCCTATAAAATCATAATGTTCTAGGCCAAAGTAAGCGTCTTATGGCAAAATCTCTTGTCATAAAGCATTATAATTTTTTTTTTTGTATCTTTGCTTTTCTGGAGTGATCTTTGCTGGGTGGTCTTTGTGGTGGCTCACGCCTGTAATCCTAGCACTTGGGAGGCCAGGCAGGTGGGTTGCCTGAGCTCACAGGTTTAAGAACAACCTGAGCCAGAGAGAGACCCCCATCTCTAAAAATAGCTGGACATTGTGGTGGGCACCTGTAGTCCCAGCTACTTGGGAGGCTGAGGCAAGAGAATCACTTAAGCCCAAGAGTCTGAGGTTGCTGTGAGCTGTGATGCTACAGCACTCTACCCAGGGCGTCCAACTGAGACTCTGCCTCAAAACAAAACAAAACACTGCTGTTCACCTAGTTTCTTTCTCTATTTCAAAGTTTACTGTGGTGGCTGGACTTCCTAATTTGGAAACCATTTTACTGTTTTTACCTTTAAACTCCGTGTTTATTTTTATAATGTGTAAGTCTTTTTTGAGATCTGTATTCAATTGCTGAAATAATGGCTGATGTCTTTTCAGCATTCAGTAATTGGATTTGTATCAGAATATTGCCAAGAGCTGCATAGCGTTACCCCATGCTAATATGAGATGCCAAAGGCTGTGGGAGAGGAGGGATTTAGGAACGTTTTGGGGTGAGATTAGCTCAGAATAGCTACACATGGAGAGGAGTGCAAGGACAGTTACCCTTGGAAGGAGCCAGTGTCCTTCCGGGGAGCAGATCCAATCTGAGCAGGCTTCACGACTTGCTTCCACTCCATGTGGTTAGGACCTGCAGAGCCTGTGGGTGCAGTCCTTCAAAAGGAATAATGTTTCATATTCCAGAAAATATTGATGGTCTTACAAAAGCATAGCTAGAAAGAAATGTGTCCACAAACCTAATGATAGTACTGGGTGGAACACCAGACCTCAAAAGGAATAATTTTTAGTATTCCAGAAAATACTGATGGTCTTACAAAAGCACAGATAGAAAGAAATGTGTCCACAAACTTAATGATAGCACTGGGCGGAACACCAGATCAGCACATGATGTTAGGAGTGACAACAGGCAGCCAGGACCACTGAGACGGAGGATTCCAGACACGCACCGTGGAGCTCACACATTTTGGGGTTGTCGTTTCTTCTTGTTACGGTATTTTCACTATGTTTTGTTTGTGATATATCCCGTTTTCTTTCTTTGTCAAATGTGGGAATTTATATTCTCCTTACAGCTCAGAGAAGGTCAACTTTGAATGCTGTAATTTAAAGTGTTTTATAGTAAAGGTTGAATAATGAATGATAAAATGACAAGAGAAGCTAAGACAGGTGAAGGCAAGCAATAGAATTATCGGAAGACTGGAAGGATCACGATTGTCTGTAATTTATCACACACTGAGAGGCAGGGTGAAAGCTCAGGAGGATATGTCTGCACCGTCTTGGCACCAGGATTCCACACTCAGAGCTGCCGTGCCTGGTTTCAGGCTGGGCCGGATGAAGTTAAAAAGTTTGGCTGCAGGCAAGCACAAGAATGAAAGGCACGGAGATGCCAGAGCAGCAGCATATCATTAAAAATGTCAGTGGCTATTGAAATCACAAGTGTTAACCATATCTCGCTGGAATTGGGCTGCCGTTACCCACTGTGAGTCTTCTGGGAGCCCTACTGTGTCCTGGGATCTCAAGATTTCAAGCTAAATATGCTCGAGTACCACGAAGATTTTACCGCCTCGTGGGGAGACGTATCTTGACATGAGTTAAGTGCTATTGAAGAAAGGTATTAGGAAAGGAATCACGGTTAAGTATTCGGGCTGTGGAATTAGAGTGTGTTTGAATCTGTTCTGTGATTTGCTGGCTGAATTTCTCTGAGACTCAGTTACTTCCTCAGTTTTTCAAAATCTGGGGGAAACAATTTGACTCCTTAGTAGATTGTTCTACAAAAATACTTGCGCCCAACTAATTTTGGTGCTTTCACACATGGTAAGTTAGATAGGAAGATAATTATGTACAAAATGTTAAAAGAGCAATGTTGTGATACACAAGCTATAAGGTCTCAAAATGGTTGCACCTCTGTAGTGTGTGTGTGTGTTAGGGTGTGTGTGCTTGGGAGTGTGTGTTTGAGAACAGGTGTGTTCCACCAAAGAGCTTTTGACTTTAAATCTTCACGCAGATGTAGGCTGCAGTTCTGGCCTTCAAGCTCCTGAGCTGTGACTCTACTGAGTCACAATTTTTTTTTTTTTTTACTTTTAATCTTTGCATATGTTGTAATTCCTGCCTCTGAGGGTTGTGATATGGATATTGAGACACTATGTCAAAAGTGCAATCAAAAAGACATAAATCAGTCTGTCTCCATTCCCTGTGCACAATTTTGAGGACTTATACTTTTCATTTTTAATATGTGAAATTATGTGATTGGCGATACCTAGATGTTATATTAAAATCATTCAGATGTTTAAAATAACGTTTTTACTCTGATCATGACTTTGTTTCCCATTTGAATTAGAATAATCAAAATCTAAATAAGGATGTATCATGTTGGGATAGTATTTAGACTCCAAGAAACCTTATTTTTTGGAGAAATGTTAGGATAATTTTTGAGGAGGTTATATTTACTTTTAAAAAGTCCCTACAAGGCCGGGCACAGTGGCTCATATCTATAACCAAGCACTCTGGGAGACCGAGGCAGGAGGATACTTTGAGCTCAGGAGTTCCAGACCAGCCTGAGCAAGAGTGAGACCATGTCTCCACTAAAAGATTAAGAAAACTAGCCCGGTGTTGTGGCAGGTGCCTGTAGTCCCAACTACTCTGGAGGCTGAGGAGGGAGGATTGCTTGAGCCAAGGAGTTTGAGGTTTGTGTGAGCTGTGCCGCCATGGGACTCTGCCTCAAAAAAATCAATTGATCAGTCAATAAATAAACAAAATAAAAATCCCTACATATCAGAAACTCTTCATAAAAGATTTTATATCAACACTCATTTACTGAAAAGTCAGATTTAGAGCTACTTCCACCAGTGGAGCAGAGTTTGCATCTCGAGGTGCACGAAACCCTCCATCCGTTACCCGGCACATACCTGGGAGACAGAACCGGGCACTGTCTTTCTAGGGATTTCGACCAGAGCCTTACTGAGTCTTTCTTAGTTTAGCATTTTTAATAAGCTCATGTCCCAGCCTTACTGACTCACATTGTATTAAATCAGAGAAGCAGACAATGACTGGCCAAAGTAAGTAGCTATAGCTGAAGAAGGGACCCAGGTGACGGGGTCGGGGGAACGGTGACCGTCACACCCACACCCCACACAGATACGTATTCCTGCAGGTTGCAGTAATTTGTGTTCACGCTGCCTGCTGTGAGTCACTGAGAAAAAATGCCAGCCATCGGCTGTTCCTGAAGACAGGCCGTGTATTCCGTTTCACTCTAACTGCCCCTAGGAATGTGCTGTGGAATGTTCTCCTCTGGAATCCTAGGGCATCGTGGTGTGTGGAGTGGCAGTGTCATGAATTTAGGAAGTACAGGATGAGAGGAGAGAGGGCAAGAGCAAAAGGATAGAATGTGGTCCTGGGATGGAGGGAAAGTCGACAAGATTGTAGCACAAGCTCAAGCCGGGCTTGGGTGCAGGGTGTGTGTGTGTGTGTGTGACTGCAGAGCTTCCAAGCGTGTCCCTGCAGTGGGGTGAAAATGCACATTCATGGGTCTCCTCCCTAGAAGGTGTTCCAGTGGCTGTCGGCTGGTGGGCGGAAAAGTCAACTTTTTTTCCCTAACTCCTTTATTAATTTTGATGCACACACTTTGGGAAATATTACCAGGGAAGGTGGAGACGTTTGTGGAAGGTTTTGCGTAAAGGGTGATGTTCACAGCATTCCAGAAAGATCAGTCTGGTGCACTGGCATGCCCAGAGGCCAGCGTGAAGGGTGCTGCCCATCGGGGCTGGGAGGTGATGAGCGTGAGGGCCGGTGTGCTGACAGGGACGTTAGGAAAGGCAGAGATGGGCGTCCCTAGGGAGCAGAGGGCAGAGTCGCTGGAATTTGATGATTCACACTAAATCTGAGATAGAGGAGGGACAGAGCAATGATCAGGCTACTGTTAACATCTTACCGGGAAAGAAAACAGCTTCAAAGGCAGTGAATAGGGTTTATTCACTGGGTGTATTTTTGGGAGAAAATTAGGCTCATTATTTGGCAGTTACTATGATGATAACATAATAATAAAATGCCTGAGTTTCAATTCCACCCCGTTCTAACTTAGAGAAGATTCCTCACCGCTCTGAACTTCAGAGGTCTTGTCTGTCAAAAGGGTGAACCCACCTCATGGAGCTGGTTTGCGGAGGAAGTGAGCAAACAGCCTCGCTGCTCTAAGTCCCAAACATGAGAGGACTCGCTGTGAGCTCTGCACTTGCCTTTGACCTCGGAAGTCTGTTCACAGAAGAACTTTGGCTTATTTTTACTTGTCTTTTTTTATTTAGAGACAGAGTCTCACCTTATTGCCCTTGGTAGAGTGCTGTGGCGTCACAGCTCACAACAACCTCCAACTCCTGGACTTAGGCGATTCTCTTGCCTCAGCCTCCAGAGTAGCTGGGACTACAGGTGCCCGCCACAATGCCCAGCTACTTTTTGTTGCAGTCTGGCCGAGGCTGGGTTTGAACCCGCCACCCTCCGTATATGGGACGGGCGCCCTACT